>VMBQ01000699.1:217061-239665 GCA_007657795.1 Dreissena rostriformis | reverse complement strand
TACTGTGTCCCTTCAGATATTGCTTTCATATTTGGTATCCATGTATATCTGGACAACACCTTTCTATGCGCATAAAAATTTTGGCCCCTGTGACCTTGACCTTGAACTTGAGGTCAGCGTTCAGGTTTCGAAATCTGCGACCGCGATTCGAAAAACTCATACCTACTGTGTCCCTTCAAATATTGCTTTCATATTTGGTTCGCATGTGTATCTGGACAACACCTTTCCGTGCGCATGAAATGTTTTAACTTGGAGTCCGCGTTCAGGTTTCGAAATCTGCGACCGCGATTCAAAAAAGCTCATAATGTCTGTGTCCCTTTAGATATTGCTTTCATATTTGGTACGCATGTGTATCTGGACAAGACCTTTTCATGCGCATACAAGTTTTTACCCCTGTGACCTTGACCTTATTTTAGACTGAGATTTTTTAATGGGCCAATATCTTGGTTAACCCATTACCATCAGGCGACACATCCAACTCGCGGAGTTCTAGTTTAACAAGTGAACACAGTTCATGCAACTTGCTTAAAAATATTTTGTTTAACTGAAGTTGTTCCTATGGATTCATTTCTGCGTCATTCACTTCACACTGCTTATGCAGGCCAACATTCCATCAGTTACATTGTGCTGTAAGAAACAAGTGCATTTTGTATATGTATGTCGTTAATTGTATATAGTTGTAATTATTTATTGTGTTCTAAATTCCAATGGTTTCATCAACACATGTTTTTTGTCACAATTATTTTACATTTTATTCTTTATTGTGTTGTTTTATTCTAGAACTGACCATCTTGTTATTTTATAACTAAAACCTTGCCTTTGGTTAGATCTTTTTCATTTTTATTATTGAACATGTTTTGTTTGCTATACATAATAAAGAACCTTGTTGAATACATAGTAAGTTATCAAGTAATAATACAACACAAGCAATTGTCTGTATCCTTCAGTAGTATGGAATTTAGAATGTCTATTCAATATGTTTTGCTAACTTAAAAGAACATAAGTAAGTTATGGCAATCCCTGTCAACTTCCTTTGATTTCTTCTCCAAAAACCAAATTTTTTACATACTGGTTTCTTCATATGCTGTTTAGTGATGTTTCTGGATCATTCTGGCAGGCTGTTCATGATCATATTTGCAGACTCATAATGATTATTCGTGTATGCTGTTCATGATCGTTACTCTATGAGGTTGGGTTTTATCAGACTGTTCATGATCTTTCTTTTAGACTGTGCATGATCATTCTTTTATACTGTTCATGATCATTCTTCAAGAGACTGTTCATTATCAATCTTTTAGGGTGTTTTGGATGATTCTTGCAGACATTTTCATATACGAAGTGTCTTTTCGTCTATGTTGATTGCATGATAACACAACATATAAAGCAATTACCGTATTGCATGTAGATTGTTTTACATATAAATACAGTATGGCCTTTGGACTTAGTTTAATTGTTTTTGTATTGTAGACCAGGCTAATTTTCCATATCATCATCCTCCATGAGTGCATAGACTACTGCTATAGAATATTTATTTTTCCGTGAATTAGAGCTTAGTTTTTTTCGAAGCAGTTTGTTGGCCAAGAGCTTTAGCAATTAGTTTACACATTTTCGAGAAATATGGGTCATGTGTTAAACTCATGGCCGGCTGTGTGTTCATACAGACTGCATAGAGAATATAGGTTAATTAATATCTATATAATTTTGGTAACACATTTCATAGTTTGACCCCATTAAATTACGTCAAAGAGATTATTGCCCGTACATTTATTTTTCTATTCACGTGGATTATGTTTTTTATCAGATATTAAATATAATTGTTTCATAGGCATATTCAATACATTCTAAACCTTGTTTCATTATAGTTTTATGAAAAAATTAATGTCGAAAATTCCCAATTGATTTTTTATTTTTTTTGCATCTATATGTTATTATTCCACATTTTATTTAAAATGCTGGTATGTTTCAACTGCGTTGTTCTGTTGCATACATAGTTTTACCAATTGTATTTTAAATAGTTTGTGATCTGTTTTTGTTGCATCCTAAAAATGTTATTAACAATGATCTTTTCTCATATACATACCTGCATCTGTTAGTTTTACAGACCTTCCTTTTGAACTTTGAATCTGTCTGTGACTGACAACATATGTTTAAAACTTTATTGTCTATGCATTTCAAGTCCTGTTGAATTGTTTGAGAGCCATTAAACATATTTTATTCGAACAAATGAAATCTCATAAAAATTGAATACAAATCTTTGATTTGTCTTGATTTATTTGTTTCGTATGTATTTTTTCACGTTTGTTTAGCATATAACAGATAGTATTAAATGACAACCAATATGTTAATTGTTCTACAGTTACACTGTTTTTGTAATATGTTTGTTAAAGGTCGTTAATAATCCGCATACGGAGTTTACCAATATGCATGTTTGTATTGGTATGATATCAAGAGGAGCTTGTCACAGCAGTAGGAAATAACCCCTACGCCACATGTTGAAACTTATGGGAAAGGGAACAACTTAAGTTATGTTAACGTATAATAATACAAATTGCTCATGCACAACTTCATATCATAAGTAACAATTAATTCAGGTTTGAATGTTTTACATTGAAAGTGTAGGATTGCCTGTCGTAAGTTTGTATCTACGGACAGCCGTCGTTGGTATAGCCAGTGTTACCACCGTTCTCTACCTCGTTGCGGGGTTACAATATGGTTGACAACANCCATCATTGGACGGTGTTTGAAATTGAAAACCTGGTTTTGTGACAATTTTGTCCCTTGTTAAAATATAGTCAACGATTAACCTGGCTAACCAAGGACACCACTTTCTGCCTAGACTGGATTTTCTTTTTAGAAAGTTCCTTTGAACGAAAAATTCCATATAAGTGGAAGGTGTCATCCATGATTAGCTGTGCTCACTGTGCAGGCAAATTTTGGATGATGTGCTTTACGTATATGCATTACACCTACTTTTCCCAGAGCGCGAATCATATACTGGTAATTTTAATCTTCAGCAGTGGTTTGCCATTGTTTTCATACAAGTGTGAAATAATGTCTTTTGTTACACCCAAGTGGTTATTTCTTTTAAATAAACGTTAGTCATTCTTTATGTTGTAATTATCTTGCCTATTTTCAACAATAATGAAAAGAATTAAGAATTTTTGAGCATACCATTATTAATCTAATATAGAAATATTTTGCATGTATTACCGTGTCAGATTCAATTAACTGAATCTACAGAATATGATGATTGGGATACAATTTATTTGACATTAAAGTTATGATTCGTGTGTTTCATGTTTCTCTCCCCCGTCAGAATCCCGCTCAGAGACCAACGTCAGCTTCGAACCCTCGACCAAAGCCCGTGTTTGGACGGCGCCAGTACAGCAATGCAATCAATAACCCCTCCTCGGGTGCCCCAAAAGCCATGTTTGGCAGCTATAACCATAATGTTGGCACAATCACCGCCAGCGGTCTGGCGGCCATTAAGAAGTGATGGGTCAGACTGTGTATGAGTTAAGTGGTCTGTTACTATGGTGACAGAGGTCACACGAACCTTGGAAAAGTCAGGGTCATTGTCAATGGTGATAATCAACAAAAGCAATGATTTGTGTTAAGTGTTCAGAGGATAAAATCATTTCCATGACATTGTTGTACTTGATGGGCTAACAGAGGGTATTTAATCGTTTACATCTGCATGTTTTTTTTAAGAGATTTAATCTCACCACATACAAGACACATCGTTCTTACTTGCATTGAATCTTTTAAGGATTGTAACATGTAAAAACAATTGGTGCCTCATGTATAGCTTTTTGCTTTGCGGAGATATTGAGGATACATTTCCCAGCAATGATGATACCGTTTGTTATGTTATTAAGTGAAGGGAATTAACAAACTATGTATTTTAAACACACACTATTATAGTAGACGTATTGTATGAATCAGGATGTATTATCAGTATTCAATGTGTCTTATACATGATCTTGTTAGGGTTTGATCATGGTCAAAATCCTTTAGTGTTTGGGAACTAATCTGATCAAATCCTTACATGGCTATTTAAGACATATAATCTATGTTTCATTTTACTTGTTTATCTTGTACATATATTGTTTAGCAACTTGTGATCTGTATAATTTAAAAAAGAGGTTATGTTTGGCTATGTGCTTGTTTCATGTTTACAAGGTTATTGTTGTTGTCTTTTACACCCATGTAAATAAACAATAGTGTGATATTTTTACTTCCATAATATATATAAAATTAACAACAATCATTTATTTATTTCAGCTGAAAAGTTTCTTTTAGTAATGTTATTAGTTTCCATATTCAGAAATAAAGTTATGTTATATGACTGTTTTTCTATGCGCATAAATAGACTGTGATAACATAACCAAGGTAACAGAAATATTGTTGTAAGAGTATTTAATATTAAGACAAAGTTAATGTGTGCTATTAAATATAAGTGGGGCTGTTTGTGAAATGGTATTACCCGGTATATACCATTTTTTATTTCTGCCACTAATACATATTGTATTCAACTGTCAAACACAAGAAATAGCATTCACTACTAGTGTCTGTATCATAAGAGTACCCAGACTACTTTACAGGTAAATAAAAATGCTCAGTTTCGCAATTTTAGTAATTACTCATAAAATATATATTTTTTGGCATTTAAAAAATGATACATCTGAAAAGTATATATTGAATGGAATATTATGTTAGTATGGTATTCTAATAACTTATATTAGCAACCAACCTGACTGGTAAACATTCTCCATACTAGCATATTTATTCTGTTTCTGCTAAAACTTTCTTTGTCGGATCAATCTTTAACCCTCAATATAAAGCTGTTTGTTAAAACCAAAAGTGGCTCATTAATATCGATAATGGAAGGCAATTTTTGTGTCGCCTGTCTATGGTCAGGGGACATATAGGTGTTACTTCGTCGGCGGCGGCGTCTGCGGCAGCGTCACACTTTTCGAAAAAGGCTCATAACTTCTGAGTCCCTTCAGATATTGCTTTCATATTTGGTATGCATGTGTATCTGGACAACACCTTTCCATGCGCATACATTTTTTGACCCCTGTGACCTTGACCTTGAACATGAGGTCAGCATTAAGGTTTCAAAATCTGCGACCGCTATTCAAAAAAGGCTCATAACTACTGTGTCCCTTCAGATATTGCTTTCATATTTGGTATGCATGTGTATCTGGACAACACCTTTCCATGAGCATACATTTTTTGACCCCTGTCACCTTGACCTTGAACTTGAGGTCAGCATTTAGGTTTCAAAATCTGCGACCGCGATTTGAAACAGGCTCATAGCTACTGTGTCCCTTCAGATATTGCTTTCATATTTGGTATGCATTTGTATCTTGACAACACCTTTCCATATACATAAAAAATTTGATCCTTGTGACCTTGACCTTGAACTTGAGGTTAGCATTCAGGTTTCGAAATCTGCGACCGCGATTCGAAAACAGTTCATAATTACTGTGTCCCTTCAGATATTGCTTTCATATTTGGTATCCATGTATATCTGGACAACACCTTTCTATGCGCATAAAAATTTTGGCCCCTGTGACCTTGACCTTGAACTTGAGGTCAGCGTTCAGGTTTCGAAATCTGCGACCGCGATTCGAAAAACTCATACCTACTGTGTCCCTTCAAATATTGCTTTCATATTTGGTTCGCATGTGTATCTGGACAACACCTTTCCGTGCGCATGAAATGTTTTAACTTGGAGTCCGCGTTCAGGTTTCGAAATCTGCGACCGCGATTCAAAAAAGCTCATAATGTCTGTGTCCCTTTAGATATTGCTTTCATATTTGGTACGCATGTGTATCTGGACAAGACCTTTTCATGCGCATACAAGTTTTTACCCCTGTGACCTTGACCTTATTTTAGACTGAGATTTTTTAATGGGCCAATATCTTGGTTAACCCATTACCATCAGGCGACACATCCAACTCGCGGAGTTCTAGTTTAACAAGTGAACACAGTTCATGCAACTTGCTTAAAAATATTTTGTTTAACTGAAGTTGTTCCTATGGATTCATTTCTGCGTCATTCACTTCACACTGCTTATGCAGGCCAACATTCCATCAGTTACATTGTGCTGTAAGAAACAAGTGCATTTTGTATATGTATGTCGTTAATTGTATATAGTTGTAATTATTTATTGTGTTCTAAATTCCAATGGTTTCATCAACACATGTTTTTTGTCACAATTATTTTACATTTTATTCTTTATTGTGTTGTTTTATTCTAGAACTGACCATCTTGTTATTTTATAACTAAAACCTTGCCTTTGGTTAGATCTTTTTCATTTTTATTATTGAACATGTTTTGTTTGCTATACATAATAAAGAACCTTGTTGAATACATAGTAAGTTATCAAGTAATAATACAACACAAGCAATTGTCTGTATCCTTCAGTAGTATGGAATTTAGAATGTCTATTCAATATGTTTTGCTAACTTAAAAGAACATAAGTAAGTTATGGCAATCCCTGTCAACTTCCTTTGATTTCTTCTCCAAAAACCAAATTTTTTACATACTGGTTTCTTCATATCCTGTTTAGTGATGTTTCTGGATCATTCTGGCAGGCTGTTCATGATCATATTTGCAGACTCATAATGATTATTCGTGTATGCTGTTCATGATCGTTACTCTATGAGGTTGGGTTTTATCAGACTGTTCATGATCTTTCTTTTAGACTGTGCATGATCATTCTTTTATACTGTTCATGATCATTCTTCAAGAGACTGTTCATTATCAATCTTTTAGGGTGTTTTGGATGATTCTTGCAGACATTTTCATATACGAAGTGTCTTTTCGTCTATGTTGATTGCATGATAACACAACATATAAAGCAATTACCGTATTGCATGTAGATTGTTTTACATATAAATACAGTATGGCCTTTGGACTTAGTTTAATTGTTTTTGTATTGTAGACCAGGCTAATTTTCCATATCATCATCCTCCATGAGTGCATAGACTACTGCTATAGAATATTTATTTTTCCGTGAATTAGAGCTTAGTTTTTTTCGAAGCAGTTTGTTGGCCAAGAGCTTTAGCAATTAGTTTACACATTTTCGAGAAATATGGGTCATGTGTTAAACTCATGGCCGGCTGTGTGTTCATACAGACTGCATAGAGAATATAGGTTAATTAATATCTATATAATTTTGGTAACACATTTCATAGTTTGACCCCATTAAATTACGTCAAAGAGATTATTGCCCGTACATTTATTTTTCTATTCACGTGGATTATGTTTTTTATCAGATATTAAATATAATTGTTTCATAGGCATATTCAATACATTCTAAACCTTGTTTCATTATAGTTTTATGAAAAAATTAATGTCGAAAATTCCCAATTGATTTTTTATTTTTTTTGCATCTATATGTTATTATTCCACATTTTATTTAAAATGCTGGTATGTTTCAACTGCGTTGTTCTGTTGCATACATAGTTTTACCAATTGTATTTTAAATAGTTTGTGATCTGTTTTTGTTGCATCCTAAAAATGTTATTAACAATGATCTTTTCTCATATACATACCTGCATCTGTTAGTTTTACAGACCTTCCTTTTGAACTTTGAATCTGTCTGTGACTGACAACATATGTTTAAAACTTTATTGTCTATGCATTTCAAGTCCTGTTGAATTGTTTGAGAGCCATTAAACATATTTTATTCGAACAAATGAAATCTCATAAAAATTGAATACAAATCTTTGATTTGTCTTGATTTATTTGTTTCGTATGTATTTTTTCACGTTTGTTTAGCATATAACAGATAGTATTAAATGACAACCAATATGTTAATTGTTCTACAGTTACACTGTTTTTGTAATATGTTTGTTAAAGGTCGTTAATAATCCGCATACGGAGTTTACCAATATGCATGTTTGTATTGGTATGATATCAAGAGGAGCTTGTCACAGCAGTAGGAAATAACCCCTACGCCACATGTTGAAACTTATGGGAAAGGGAACAACTTAAGTTATGTTAACGTATAATAATACAAATTGCTCATGCACAACTTCATATCATAAGTAACAATTAATTCAGGTTTGAATGTTTTACATTGAAAGTGTAGGATTGCCTGTCGTAAGTTTGTATCTACGGACAGCCGTCGTTGGTATAGCCAGTGTTACCACCGTTCTCTACCTCGTTGCGGGGTTACAATATGGTTGACAACAATGTAAGCCTTTTCAGTTGAATGAAAAGGTGTATGTTGTAGGAGGTGAACTCTCTTTTCAAGTAAACTAACGAAGCTACATTCTAATAGTTTAATACAAAAGGGAACATTTCTTATGCGCGTTCACCATGAAACTCGGTAGTAAAAGGGGCATACCAGTTAAAACCGCGTAAATGACATTATTGATCAATTTAAAACCAAACTACACACTTATCCATGCAAAGTAATATAGTTTGAGGCGAATATTGACGGTCATTTGTGAAAGTACTTGCCATGTCGTATACAATCGAGTATGGTTGTAGTTGTCTCAAAACAGCATCCAACATATAAAACCACTTTCCTTTAAAGTTGCTATTGTAATATCCCAACCCAAACGTGCTTAAAAAAATGTCATTTTGCCTCGTTTATCTCATTTAAATCATATCCCGCCCGACGCTGCTAAACTAGCCGTTGATTCGCGACACTTCCGACAACAAACATTGTGCGAACATAAGAACTTGATTTTAATGATATTGTTTATCTCGTATATCGCCGATCTTGTAAATGCTTAACGTCAAATTAGCAGCAAAGAAGCGCCAGACAAGAAACTGTTTAAATGATTTGATTGCCGCGAGTATTCCTAGTTCTTGACGTTCCTCATTCTGGCCACTAGCCGCTCCGCTCGCTTGCCCACCTGCCCGTACCACTTGCTGTTGGCCATCTCGTCTGCCGCCTTCTTCCAGTCTCGAGCGTTCAACGCCTCGCCCAGCTTCACGAACTGCCGGAGTTTCCCGCCCAAATTGAAGACCATGTTGACCATGATCTCCTTCACCACGCCTGGCCAGCCGGTAATGTTCGGGTAGATGGTCTTTGTCAAGGAAATTGCGTCCTGGTATGTGGATTAACAAAAACAAATGTATGAACGCTTTAAAAGACTATACGTATATTGTTGAGATTTTTTTTAAATATTAAAATCAATTTTCCGCGTACATGTATATGCTTATTTCTAGCTAAGTGTAGTATAAACACTTAAGACAATTCTTAACGTACTTGACACTGAAGAGGACGTACGAGTGTGGTTAAGTACGTGCTGAACTTGGACACCAATGGATGATATACACAGTACGTGCTGCACTTGGACACCAATGAATGATATACACAGTACGTGCTGCACTTGGACACCAATGGATGATATACACAGTACGTGCTGCACTTGGACACCAATGGATGATATACACAGTACGTGCTGCACTTGGACACCAATGGATGATATACACAGGGTTAAGTACGTGCTGCACTTGGACACCAATGGATGATATACATTAAGACCGTGCTGCACTTGGACACCAATGGATGATATACACAGTTTAAGTACGTGCTGCACTTGGACACCAATGGATGATTTACACAATTTGTTGAAAAATAACCGATTAAAGCGTATGATACTTATACCATTTAATATCAGCATAAACTGAATGTTAGATATATAACATCGTTCTTACCTTAAGATCTGCGTCAAATCCGGCGTAGATTCGCTCGTCACTAATAATAGTTCCCAGCGGCTTGTCGTGTTCCGGGTCCGTGTCCTTGATAAGGTGCCCTATCCCGAAAGTTCGGAGACCCAGACTGTCCTTGTAGATTTTGTTAACTACGCCTTCGTCAATTTTCAGTTGCCGTTTCAAATTCTGTATTGCTTATCCAGTCAGCCATTGCTACGGGTGTACATGAGAGCACAGCGATAGTTAATAAACACGTTAGATTCATTTTACTTGAAAAGGTTTATTTACATCTATAAAGCAAATGTATTTTTTCCGCCGCACGTCACTCTGCAATCATATTACTCACGGAAAACCCAATAAAACCACCACAGCAGTGTGAATGCGTATATTTAGAGATTTTACATGTGAACAAGGAAGCTTGAGAGTGTTGATAACTAAATCTTTTTATAAGATGGGCTTTTACTTTCGGTTTCATATGGTCCTGCAAATTACAAATATGTTGATCTTGTTACAATCTAGTATCTACACGGTTATTAAAAGGAAATGTTTTCCCTTTTATTACAATTTGATTTAAAGTTTAATTCTATAATGTAATTTGTAATTTTATTTATGATGAAACTTATGTTAATAACTCAAAGTTTAAGGTTATGAGCGTGTTTGTGTTACGTCTAGTGCTTTTGTGCTACCTCTGATCGTTCTTGGTCACTTGCCAGAAATAAAGGACCTCGTGCTATAAAAGATGGTTTGACGCTTGATAATTGCTCATTCAGATTTAATTAAGTTTATTAATACAATGGAATCCCTCTAAACCGGACAACCCCGGGACCGAGAGGAAATTCCGGTTTAAAGAGGATTCCGGTTTAGAGGGGAAATATACTATTTTACTTTCAGAAGGTCAATTACATAGCCTAATGAGGGAAAACACACACTTTCAGCAAATTTTAATAGTTTATTTACATATAACATTCATTCATGTTGCATCACATAAAAACAACCAAGTTTGCTATTTTATTTACATATAACATTCATTCATGTTGCATCACATTAAAAAAAACTAATTTTAATAGTCTATTTATATATAACATTCATTCATGTTGAATCACATAAGCACAACACATGTCACTTAATCTGTTTTTAGTCTTAGTTATCTTAACTGCCAATTTAAAAATATAAATGCAATTGCTTAAAGAACTCTGCAAATCACCATTTTATATGACACTAAATTAGCAATTCTAATAAACATTTCAAAAATAATTAGCATTAAGCTAATTAAAATTTAGCACGGCTTCCTACATCAAAAGCGAAACACACTAAAACAAGAAATATCTTTAAAAAAGATCTACGGCGTTGATTGTGGTTGGAGTTGGTGAAAGGTAAAGAGTTNTTTATAAACATAAAAATAGATATCTGAACACGCAGGCAGCAGTCGAAGCTACTGTAAGGGTTGCACATGTAAATCACTTCAACCAGGAAGAGTGGGCATATTCAAGTTTCTCAAGTCCTTATAAATCATATTTATATACACTTTACATTTCTAATAGAATGAAGCAATCATTACTTTTAGAAATTATAGAAAATGTGACAGTTTTTACATGTTTTTCCCAAGCGATATTGACTTCTTTAACGTAAAGTGACATTTTCTGTTAAAATGTTCTTTGTTCAACACCCTGCAATATTCTTTTAAACAAAAGGGCAAACACGTATAAATTAAATGAACATCTGGGCCTGCAAAAAAACATTATGATAAAAAAAGACAAGTTTGAAACAGCCACTGAAACTCTGGCTAAAAATTCAGATATTTTACATACATGTAGCTATAAATGGGCATTTAGTTTAAGAAAACCCTAATATTTAACATGAAAAGGTTTTTGATGTTGCACTTAGGGATAATTTGGAATAATAACATTTTAATCTTTGAGCAGTCCTGTGAAAATTGATGATAAATTAAATATAATAAATATAATTAAGAGTTTCATTAAATTTCTTATTCTTTAAACAATAAGACATACAAGTGGTGTTTCATGTAATAAGAAATGTTATGATTCACAGTAGCCTTTCATGGTGAATCATAATGCTCATTATTATCTTCATGCACAATAACCCATAATGTATTTTTTGCCTAGGGTCGTCATGTCACCCTAAGGGACATGAACAACTTAGTAGCAGATGAAGATAGTTGTTGATAGAGCCATGATAGACCTTGAAGTTGAAAGCTTATTTCCACAGGGGGGAGGGGGAGGGATATCAAATTGATCTAGCAAACTAAAGTGTGCATGGTGAAACATTTAAAAGCACTGGTTCACACATAGTTCAACATAACAGTTTTACAACTTTTGGACACACAGATTACACAAAATAAAGTAAGTGTATATCTAAGAGCTATAAAATAACAATAATAATGTAGAAGCATACTGAAAATATAGCTTTGTGTTTGGATAATTATCATTTGAAATGGAAAAAGTTATAAGCAAAACAATTATAAAATTTGGGATGTTTCTGTTGAATTTGTATAATTGTGTTATTATAACACATGGCTCATTTATTTACATTATCAAAATGCTTTCTTTATCAAACTTTTTTGTTTTTCTTTTTTTCTCAAATTATATTCTTGTAATTATAATGTAGCTTTAATACAAGAGCACCGTCGAGCTGTGGGTGCTTGGATTTTGTTTTTTTTGACCTTTGACCTTGAAGGTCATCATTGACCTTGACCTTTTCACCACTCGTATGTGCAGGTCGATGAGATACACATGAAAAACCAAAAAAAAAAAAAAAAAAAAAATTGACCTTTGACCTTGAAGGATCACCTTGACCTTTCACCACTCAAAATGTGCAGCTCCATGAGATACACATGCATGCCAAATATCAAGTTGCTATCTTCAATAATGCAAAAGTTATGGCCAATGTTAAAGTTTTCGGACGACACCGCGGCAGATGAGAGGGCTATGACAATACCTCGGGTTTTCTTCGAAAACAGCCGAGCTAAGAAGATGTTAAAATGTAACAATTAAGGACATTCACTGACACACTTAACAAAAGTCCCAATTCGTTAACATGTCTCTTTAAAGTTTAATGACAATTTCACACCTGCTTCTTATCATGGTGCTTGATATAAACTGTCCATGCCTTTGGGTTTGAATTGCCAAATAATAAGTGTCAATGACAATAAATATGGCACAATAAGTAAGATGGTTATATTATGCAAAATATGCAATGCAAATTTTTTTACTCATTTGGTTGCAGTTTTTTGCTTTTAACCCTATTTAATGTATGAGGCTAAACAGTGCCACAGATAAGCTGCGTATCAGCGTTTTTCACCCTATTTAAATGTTTAAAAACGCTAAGAAATTCCATACCATGCGTATTGAAAACGCAATCAATTTGACTTTTACGCTGATTCTTTAAATTTGATGCGTACAATACAAGCCTCGATCGAAAATGCTTTGCTTAATTTCGGTAATTTCTCATTGGAATAATTATCATACGGTGGCGAAGATTTTATTCATTCAAAAGTTAGCAAGCGCCCGGATGACGGAGGAGCAAAACAGTCGAAGTTATTCAAATGCTGTGCGGACTAAATTTCATAGCATATTAAGCGTCTTACCAAAATATTTACGACGTGTATGTATTTGTAAAGCGTCTGTTCTTTCAGTTTCTATAACGGTGCGTAATAAAAATGTCTAAGCGAGGTCGAAAGACGTCAGCGATTGTTGCGCTAAATATATGTCGATCGCAAACTTTTTCCAACCAAGTAGGCAAGCACGCATATGTGCCCAATCATTCGTGTTAACGATTTGTTAGAAACTATGTATGCAGCAGTTGAAAGTAGTAATTTGACATCCAAAAACATTAGGAAAGTCCGTGATTGAAAAAACCTGTCAAAAGTGGAAAAAGTCATATCCCTGGTTCAGAAATTGTTGACGTTGATGGGACCGAAAAAAGTTGAAATGTGCATCTGCACACAGTCTGTGCAACAGAAGTAAAGCAGCAATGATTTTGAGGTATAATGTTAATAACTTATTTCACCCTATTTTCGAAACCAATGGGTGAAAACCCTATTACCCAAATAATTATCTGGGGCACTGCAGAGGCTATAAAATCGGTCTGTTCATGCTTAGAAGATGATATTCATACATATTTAAATCATGCATTCACCAAATTAAAACTTTTACATACTTAAAATTATTATAACATTGGTAGTCAATTAAAATTATAAATGAAGTATTAAAATATATGGCTAAATTGTCATTACAATTATATGGACCTTGAGTGCAATCTTGTGACAAAACCACAGCATGGAGTTAGTAAATACATCCTCATTGATATAAATCGTGATAACAGTTGACAACAATGTGCCCACTTGACAAAACTTCTGTCGTCCGTTATCTAATCATAACCACTCAAGTATATCTCAAGTCATTTAATTTTTCAAAAATAGATAACTTCAAAACTCAGGAAATTAAAATATCAAAACGGTTCAACTACATGTAAAACCGCCTGATATGCAAGTTGATTCCTCGTAAAAAAAAATCAATCAAATATTTTCATGTTTTCATAAGCGGCAAGCCATATAATTTTCCATTATCCTTATTCGCCAATTTAACACAATTATTTCTCTATGCCTATGATTATTATCTTATTATGTACATGTATGTTTTAATTTCATTCTTTTCATTCCAAAGTTCAATTCTTTTTTATAATTTGTAATGCGTAAAAAACGCAAATACAAATGTACGTGTCTTATCTGGAGCTCTGACATATGTTAGCTTCAACTCAATGTAAGGCTGCATACATGTACATGATTGTACATGTATTCAAACACAAACACCAGATGCAGAGACATTTAACATTTACAGTTCAAAAGTCCCGATCTTTGATATTTCAGGGCTTCCTTTCTTGATTTGTGGAATTCTAAGGACCTGTGCTTTCTATTTTTAGGGGGAAAATAATTGAGTACCGGAAAAAATGAACAAATTATTTAGAATATTTAATAATTTTAAAGAGATTCTACTTTGGGAATGGGCCTTTTTCTTGGGGGAAGGGGTCTCTATTAGACCCTGCTTAACCCTTTGAGCGCTTGAACCGGATTTTGAAGGTCTTTGCAAACAGTTTGGATCCAGATGAGACGCCACAAAACGTGGCGTCTCATCAGGATCCAAACTGTTTGCTATTCTGATAGTATTCTTTGAAAAAAAATCGAAGAAAATGCTAATTTTAGAAATTTAGCAGACAACATTTTAGCAGACGACAAATTTCCCAGCATGCAAAGGGTTAAGAAGGACTTAGGTAAAAAGCCCTGGTTATCAATCCTTAATTTTAACAATCGCTCTTTATTATATAATTATTTACAGTCAAACTGCAATATTTTGCACAACTTCATTTAATGTCGTGTATCCATATTTGCAGCAAAATATATACACTACCTTGAATTTGCAAAAACGTTAACCTAAATGTTTTTTCCTGACATCGAAACATGTAACATACCAAAGATACATGAAACATAATTTATGTATTACATGTACATCTACGACCCAGGGATCTAAAGCAAATGCGTTCATCCATTTAAAACACTGTTTGAACGTAAGAATACCATGTTCCTTAAGCTTCTCAACCGTAGTTCAACCAGTACATCATGACCTAGGTTACTTCAAAGAATTATGGGACATGAACATGTATGATGTATAACAAGAGATGTGTTTGTCAGAAACACAATGCCCGTAGTAGTATTTAAGAGTTTAGTTACAGGTCGCTTCCGCATCTTCACGACGTCATACGGTATGGACCTGCCCCTGTGACCTTTCACGGCTTTCAGGGAATTTAATATTTAATTCTGAGCCAAATTAGGTCAAATTTACCCCAGCTTCCCAGGTATTCGCCAAAGAGATAATTTAGATCCAAATAGACACCATGCCCCCTATTGCACCGCTTTGAAATAAAATTTATATTTATCATTTGGCAGGTTTAGAAATTATCTCCCATTAAAAGCTTATTAATTCCCTTGGATTGTGTTTTTTTACCTTTGACCTTGAAGGATGACCTTGACCTTTTACCACTCAAAATGTGAAGCTCTATGAGATGAACATGCATGCCTAGTATCAAGATGCTGTCATCAATACAGAGTTCTCAATAAGTTTTAAGGCAACAGGCCGAAATGTGAAACCAACAGTCCTTCTAGGGGGGTCCGGGGGCATGCCCTCCCGTTTTTTTTTTAAATTGAGCACTTGATTTCCTGCATTTTGTGCATTTTATTGCTATTTTAATGGTCAACCAGGCACTTAAATTTTAGCATTTTTTGTGCATTTAATGAATTTTAGCTTTTTAAACTAAGGCAACGACTTTTTTTTATTGGTTTACAAAAATATTTTTGAAAATGGTCCATCAGGCGGTCGAAAAAACACACACAAAAAAAACAAACATTTTCAACAGAAAAAAACAGTTAATACTCTTTGTAACATCAGGCAATTTTAATCACTCCATGGAATATTTTACCATGTATAGCGCGCATTTTTTTACCTCAAAGTTTCAAATTAAAAAGTTGGTGTGCGTAATACATTGATACAACACAATCCTGGTTGCTAAATTGCGAAAAAATCATTTCGAAATCGTAAATAATCACAATGGCCGCCATTTCTTTTATTTCACAAAACTACACCCTATAATCTTATAGACTGAAGGGGCCGTTGTCGGAACAAAAAAAAAAGAGTCGGTAACGGCAGATATGAACAGATTTTTACAAAAAATAAAATGTTTGAATAAAATAAAAAATGTCTTTGTCTTTGTTTGTGCACTTCTACATTGGCAGCTTACGTTGGGCTGTTGACCACATAATGGATAGCTGGCAAAGGTGACATAGTCAACGAGTTTTTTTCATGGGTAGCCGGGTAACGGTAGGTGTGAATAGGGACTTCTGGTTGTTTTCCAAATTCCAGTTTGTTCTAGATTTTAAGCGCCTCCATTATACACATTCAAGCCTGTGTAGTGCGACAAACAATAACCCCACTTGACCATTATAATTCTGACATATCTCAACGACTGTAGCCTTTAAAATGCAGCGTAATTTACATAAAAAGTTTCCACTTTAAAACAAAGCATTACAAGTTTTTATCATCATTCAAATTAAAAGCCAAGGCTTTCCATGAGGAAGAATTACATGATGTACGTGATTTCTTATTTTCGCACGTTTTACATGAAATGCACGAGGACTGTTAGTTTGTTGCTAGAAAATTACAAAATTGTCCGAAAATATAGTGCTATGCAGCCCATGCTCCGTATCATAATGACGCTTCCTATTGTTGAATACAAAGTTAAGCTTTCCAATGACCCGGATTATTGATTGCGGAATAGTAAAATGGCGGCCATTTTCGGTCGATCTGCTAGTTTTTTTGGTCTTCAATTTGTTTTTTTCCGAATTTGCGCGATTTTCAACTGGCAAAAATCTGATTTCAAACGGCCGATTTGGCCGGTGGCGGGCTCTTATTGAGAACCCTGCAATAATGCAAAAGTTATGACAAAACTTTAACCTAGACAGACAGACAGACAGACAGACAGACAGACAGACAGACAGAATGACAGACAGACAGGCCAAAAACAATATACCCCCTTTTCTTCGAAGAAGGGGCCATAAAAATATGGAAAATGTACATGTATATCAAATACATTTCACAAAAGGCATTGCAATAGTGATTTAATTTGTAATGGTGCCTTAAAAAATGTATTCCTTAATTTCAATTAATCATGTACATGATTAATTGAAATTAAGACAGAAGAATTAATTAAGAAGTTTTATAGAACAATGAACAAGTGTGTATTTTTATTTTCTTCCATTAGTCTATTTGGCTATTTTATGTGAACATGTATTATAAATGAAGAATTTTTTGTAACCAAAAAGATAATTTTCTTAGTCAATTTGTGGCTAATGTAGCAAATGGCAGAGTAAGCGAGTAGATGACAAGTTCAAGTATCACAATCTCTGATTTTGTAAAAACAAAACACAACACATACCTTTGCTTTCTTAGTCTTCTTCAGTGGATTTTTATGAAGTTTCACCTCAGCCCCAATAAATACGTATGGACAAGGCCCGATTTTGGTTGGTATATATCCTTCCTGATACTCAGTTGCATCAGTTGTATCGTTCGTTAGACAGGTTAGATCCAGCATTGGCACTACGGTAACACTTTCAATCTTTATGTTTGTATTCAACTCTTCCAACGTTTTCCTGGGAGGTTTCCGCTTTGGCGCCTCTTTCCGCTTCGAGACGATTTTACTGGAATCGAAGACCATTTTTGTATTTTGCTGTTGCTTCTGCTTCTTTTCTTTTCTCGCCATCATCTCGTCTATTCTCGTCTGCCCTAGCGGTGGTTCTGACGTTTGAGGCAACGGTGGCGGGGATTTCGGTTCTGGTCCTTCCCCATTGGTTATCGGTAGGGGAACATCCGGGGCCTGCCGTTTCCTAGGAATGGGACACGGTGAGGCTCCATTGGTCAGGTGACACGCCGTTGTTTTGCCACCATGTTGGTTTTCCTGGTCCTTGTCTTTTTTCAAGAGGTTGGCCAGGTAGGAAGACATACCTGATACAGGGGCTTCGTTGGTATCATTTTCAATCCTTGAACTTTCTGCCTTCGTTTCTGACATGGCAGTGTCTGGCTTGGAAAACACCCTTTCACTTGCCTTAAAAGTTCTGGCTTTTCTCGATTCAGCATTTGTTTGGGTGTTTCTGATTATAGTTGGGGTAATTTCTGTCATTCCGTTGCCGTTTTGCGACACTTTTGGTTCAGGAATTTCTATCTTCAGCTTAACAGGTGAAATCTCCATTTCTTCTCTCTGAGCTTTCACCGGTACATTTTGTACCGGTTTTATTGATGGTTGTTCGACACTGGGACGTTGTTTGTCATTTTGAAAACTGGGAGCACTTACATTTATTGATGTACTGAATCCATCAATACTAGGTCTTTCAGTGGGGGTGGTAGGAGGAGTTGGAGGTTCACGGTCCTTTTTCACCATTTTACTGGAATCAAATACGTTTTTTTGTCTTGGAGACAGGTTGTCCTTCCCTTTGTCAATAAACCCTGTACTTTCTTCACTTGGAACAGAAGCTATTGTCTCAGCCAATGTTTCAGAATTATACGATTGAGCCGGCTTGCTTTTAGAAACCAGATCCGGAAAGTATTCAACAAAGATTTTACCACCATTTAAAGAACTGTGATCCTTCATAGATTCTTCAAGTCTGTCATGTTCGTGTTTTAACTCTATAACATCTTTTGGCACTTTCTTTGGAATGGATGTTTTGCGATTATTTTGAGACCCAGATTTTGTGGATGCGAGGGACTTTGAGTCAAAGACTTTCTGAACAGGATGGATAGGGGTTAAGGTACGATTAGAATCCATAGATTCAGGGGGCGATAACTCTTTTGAACTTCGTTTCTTCTCTGTAGACTCAACTTTCCATTTGTACTCGTGACTTTTATTACCCTTATCCTCCGTGGAAGAAGATCTCCGAAAAACCTCCATAGATTTTTGCAGTGAAACTGAACTTGTGTCAACACTGATTTCCGTTTGTTCAGAGCTAAGCTCGGAAGAAGATATTTTTGCACCGACTGGATCAACCGGTTGCAACGAATTTGATGTCACCGGTTCAAACACATTTCCATCATTAACACTCACCAACGGTGATCTGGGAGTAGAAACTGGTGATAAAACCTGAGGAGAAGAATTTGTGTCAGAACCAGAGGATTTGCGAGTGGGTGAAAGGTGTCGCCATACATTTAATGTGTCCATAGTTTTACCAGTTTTCTCAAACACCTTTCTAAATGCTGATACAGTATTGGGCTTTGGTAACTCATTTTCGTCGGTCACCTTTTCTTTATCAGTAATTGGGTGCACTCTACCGTAGGTATCAGAACCGTCATTCAAGTCTATTTGTTCTTTCAGGTTCGAATTTGACTTACTTTTGTCTTCGGGTTTCACAACATTTTCAATGATTACAATGTCTTCCCTTCCATAGGTTTCCAAGTCTGGAGCCACCTTCCAGTCATGATGCTCGGGTAAATTTTTCTTAACTTTATTTGAAGTCTCATTATTGGAAGAGTGAGCTGGGACCTTATTGTCAATAACTGCTTTTCTTGGCAATGGGGGCTTAACACTTCGTATAGCACTTTGCTTCAAGTTTTCCACTTCCTTTTTCTTTGACAGCATAGGCTGTTCATTATTTTTGTTTAGTTCATTAGACCTAGGTCTAATTTGAGGTTTATACCCAGCAGGAGCAAAATTCCTGAGAGACACCTTTGCAGACACGCCAGAATCATCATTCGAAGAACCACCAGCGCTTCCCAGTCTCGACCTATCCCCCTTTAATCGCGACCAGTTATTCCCCGATGCAGAACTATTATCACTAAGGCTCAACAGATTTTCGACGCTGGCCGACTTTCTCGAGAGACCCACTCTGTTGCTCTTGCTTTCAAGCTGAGCGAATTTCGATCGCAGCTTGTTGACGAACCCTGAATTGACGCCGTACTCCTGCTGCGCATCGTCATCATCCCTGTCGCTGCTGGTCGAGCTTGCGGCAGACAATCCGTTCGTGTCCATGTAACCGATGTTAGGTCGACCGTACTGGCGTATAAACGGATTGTTCTGGACCGAGGAAAGACGCTCCACCCCGTCAGAGCTCATCTCGATGCGGGGTGCGGAATAAACGGTAAGGGGAGAGAAGATACAGGACACGGGCTGAAATGAGAAAAGGTATATATTTTTATGAGGTGAAAAATGTGTTCTCTGTTATTTTAGCACACTGCTTCCACTCGCTCAAAAGCTTCTTCAGCCAAATTTGCCTCACATGGGAAAAAATCTTGTCATTCTGGCTAATTTATGGCTTTTATGAAGATAATTGTGTAGCCAAACAGGAATTTCTTTAGCCAACTGAGTCAATTTGTTGTCATTGGCTAATTTGCAGAACGGCAGAGTAAGCCTTGTGGCATATTGGTGTGCATACTTTTACGCAAAGGACTCCATACATTTCAGACTTATATTCTAGGATGCAATCATTTCCAATTGTGGATGGATGTTTTTTTCCTCAGACAAAGAACACCTACTTCGCAAATAAACTCCCACTATGAAAGCCTGTCAATTTTCTATCAAATCTAGACACAGAAGGAGTCAGTATTACTACAGCCCACCAGTCAGCAAATGACAGCTCTACCATTACATTTCGCAATAAATAGGCTTACATTTTCTAAGAAAGCCGTTAAGGAGTCATTGACTCCATATTCAGAAATTCTAGCTAGAATTTTGTATCAGTCATAAAAATCCTATGTTTGGCCAAACAACGCCATATTGTTACATTTATACTTGAGAGCAAAACATCTGACAAGCTTGCAAACACAAAGCTGAACATCTGATTTAGCCTGATTCAAATTTTACCGGAGAGAATGATAGACTCAAGTGCTGATTTTTTTCATTCGATTTTTGTTTTATTGCCGTGCATCATAAACTTTGCATGAAAAGCGTTTGAGAAGCTACTTGTATAGATCTGCATCGCACAGATAGTGTTTTCTGGATACTTAAATCCTAACATATAGTGGATTAGTGTTTGATTTAGACCATCAAATATTTTAATACGAGAATGACATTCGATAAAAAATTGTTTACTTAAGAATCTGATTTTAAATCAGGAAGTTAAAAAAAAAAAATGCCTTTAATTAGAATATCTGGCGCTGGTAAGACCTAAAAGCAAGTCCTAAAAATAATTCAGGGGCTCTGTTGTATATCTTTTCCAAAGTGTTTTTAATGAATTTTATGTTTGCTGAAAAACATGGCAATTCAAATGTAACCATTATAATTTTGTTTCACTGTTCCTACAGTAATTAAAAATACTACACAACATAATTTGAGATTGACCTTTTTTTTTTATTAATTTGGAAACATAATCTCTAAAATCCACAAAAACACACAAATACAGAATAAGGAACTTCACTAAAATGTAATTCTGTTCAGGCCAATTTTATACATAATATTTCACTACTGCTGTGCTTTTTATATTTAGATTAATAATAGAGGCAAGGTTCTAATTAAATGCACCAAGTATCATTAATTGTGTATGAAAAAAAAACATGTTTCGTAAAGGAAATTAGATATGCGCTATCTACAGTAGCAATTACAAAGGTTTTATCTTGAGAAAAATAAACAAATACAGATAATAGTCATTTACCATGGAACATATTTAGGTCTTACTTTGGCTGAATATTATTTTATTGTTGCTGGTCATTCAACATTTGACAAGGATAAAAACTAAACCAATTTATCAACAATTGAAACATTTCACAGAGAAGTCATGGTTATCATTAAAATTGTATGAACCATATAAAAATATAAATCCACTGCATCATTTGACCAATTAACCTATATGACCTATAAAGGGGTGTTTAATAAGGTGTGATCCCTCACCCAATACATGTAGTCGGACAGTTAAAATATTCTAATACCCTGGTATATTGGCACTCGGCTGTGGTCACTTTGTAGTGACCCTTATAAGATAATAAATAGACTGATGCAGAGGTAGAAATAAAGTGCTTTAAGTTAATGATAAGTAAGCTGAAATGAAAGATAAAGAGATTTTATGGTGGAAAAATACACAATGGAGTGCACAGTTTCAATTGCAGCAGTATTTGTATCTGCGAAGGACTACCAGAGTCCACAATATCTATAGAAGCTGAAGGGTGCCAATACTTTAAAACAAGAGCACCGCCTAGCGGGTGTAGACCGCTCATCTATTTGTCAAAGTATGAATCAAATCTGATCATAAATAAAGAAGTTATGGCAATTTTAGTAAAATTGTGGGTGTGTGGTCATTTATAACATTATGTTTCAAAAATGAAAAAAAAAAGAAAAAACATTTTTTTTATTTTTATTTTGGGGGGGGGGGGGGG
>VMBQ01000699.1:203231-215726 GCA_007657795.1 Dreissena rostriformis | reverse complement strand
CAAATCTGATCATAAATAAAGAAGTTATGGCAATTTTAGCAAAGTTGAATACTTTGACCTTGACAGCTAAAGTCATTCAAAGGTCAAGGTCAAATTCAAGTTGCCAGGTACAGTAACCTCATAATAGTAAGAAAGTATTTGAAGTTTGAAAGCAATAGCCTTGATACTTTTGAAGTAAAGTGGATCTAAACACAAAATTTACCTAATATTCAAGGTTACTAAGTCAAAAAAGGGCCATAATTCTGTCAAAATGCCAGTCAGAGTTACATAACTTTGCCTGCACAATCCCCTTATGATAGTTAGCAAGTGTTCCAAGTCTGAAAGCAATAGCTATGATACTTTAGGAGTAAAGTGGACCAAAACACAAAACTTAACCAAATTTTCAATTTTCTTAGTATAAAAGGGGTCATAATTCTGTCAAAATGCACGCCAGAGTTATCTAACTTTGCCTTCCCAATCCCCTCATGATAGTAAGTAAGTGTACCAAGTTTGAATGCAATAGCTTTAATAGTTAGGGAATAAAATGGACCTAAACACAAAACTTAACCAAATTTTCATTTTTTTAAGTATAAAAAGGGCACATAATTCTGTGAAAATGCACACCAGAGTTATCAAACTTTGCCTGCCCAGGTCCCTCATGATAGTTAGTAAGTGTACCAAGTTTGAATGCAATAGCTACGATACTTTATGAGAAAAGTGGACCTAAACACAAAACTTAACCGGACGCAGACGCCGACGCTCAGGTGATGACAATAGCTCATATTTTTTTACAAAAAAATAGATGAGCTAAAAATAGAACAGATTTTGTTAAAGTTAACCTAAAAAACACAAAACTTTGGCTGTGAATGTTACATTTAGATATTCCTTTTATTTATGTCAAATGAATAGATTATGAATTGTAATGTCACCTTTACAAATACAAGAACAGTCCCAACAATGCGCGCTCAACCATTCTTTTGCTTTGATAGTGTTGTGTACATTTAGTTGTTAGTCAACAGATATGATGTGCACACAAACAAATTTGCTAATGAACACATGTATCTGTAGTAGTTAGATAGATTATGTAAACCTAAAGCTGACAATTAATAAATTAAAACAAGAAATGTGACCATGCCAGAAAAGAACATTTTCAACGTTTTATGAATTTATTATGTTCAATTTTATTCAATTCAAAAGCAAGGTCTGCATCTTGAATACCTTCACACAATATTACAGCAAAATAAATCCATCCAAATCCATGGTTTGGTGCGGAAACCTTTTTTTCTATTTTTAATTTCAATGACCTTGACCCAAATGGCCCCAAAGTAAAAAAAATAAATCATATGCTGCTAAATTGCAGGTCAGTGCAGTGATCTCATTCAAAACATGTTTGAAGTTTCAATTGAATACCTGTATTACTAGTACAAATAGTGATATGGAGATGTAGCACATTTACCATAACCAAATATCGTTGTACAAAAAGGACATTATTCTGCTAAATGGCAGGTCATATTTACAGAACTTGGTCATTGACCTCACCAAATGATCCACAAATCATATGTTAAGTTTCAATTGAATACCAGTAGTGATATGGAGTAGTTGCATGTTTACTTTAAACTAAATTTCTTACTACAAAAAGGGGTATAATTCTGCTAAATTGCAGGTAAGGCTTATGAAACATGGTCAGTGACCTCTTAGAATGACCCCAAAGACATGACTGAGTGGAATTTCAAGTGAATACCTGTATTGGAAATAGCAATAGGGAGTAGTTTCCAAAAAATTGGTGAATAGTTGAGGAAAAAAATAAATAAAAAATAAAGAGAAAAAATTGTTTAAAACATTATATTTATTTTCAAGATTATGTATATTTAATAATAAGAAAAACATAAACAGAAGACAAATTAAACTTAAAAATCGTCAACACTTATAAGGACTTACCTCACAATTAAATTCGTATGACAGTTACATGACATAAGCTAACGCCGTAGCGGTCTGCATTCAGCAAAATGTACTTCCTATTATTTTCTGTCATCTGAACCGTAAATGTACATGTTAATTGGGTAAATATTCCGATAACTGGGATTCCCTGGCAGTTTCAAGTAAACTTTTCCTTTAAAACTTTATTTGAATTATCATAAATGTACACCAGACACTGGTGTCAGAACAAATAATAAAACATTGTAGTCGTTTTATGAAGTTTTCTTACCAATTAATCAACGGGTGTCGACCGAATCCTCCATTTTGTGATTGATGACGTCATGATCAGGACTTAAGTGCGGGATGACAATGCTATGTATAACAACTTTCACTTTCGAATTGTTTTTGTTGGGGGAGGGGGCGAAAATAAAATCTCTATAAATTAAATATCTCATTCCGTTATACTCCAACACAATATATAAAAAAAAATAGTTTGTTCTTGCGCTGTGCCTGGACTAACTCAAAATAATAGTGAAACTACACTTTTAAGAGTCGCACTGACTTTGCACAAATTATTTCAACAGCATACCAAATAGTCAAAATTATTGTTTGGTTTATAAAAAAAATGCCAACACACGTTTTTTTATTTAATGATAAATCGGTTTTCGTTCTTATTTTTGTATATATTTACTGCGGCGCGTTTAAATAACCTACCGGAAGTATCCGAATGGTCGTTACCAGGGGAGATCTGACGCTGCCAAGTAGAAATTGGAAAATCTGCTATTGTAAAATCGTTTTTCTTATGCTAATACGGTAACTGTTCTGTATTCTTTTTAACAGGCTTTTAAAAAAGGGTCAGAGATGTTGGGAACAAAGGCAGCGACAACGATTGGACCCGAAGGATGGAGAAACTCCACATTGAAAGGGATAAAACTGTCACAAACAATTGTACAGAAAAGTGATAAAAACTGTGATATTGGTCGTTCTTTGGACCCATTGCCTCAGTTGAGAGATACAGTAGCACAGCTGAGCAATGAAGAAATACACAGATACACACGGGAAGTGAGAGGAGTTGTTGCCAAGCTTAGAGAGAGCCTTTTAGAAACAAATGAAGAGATTAAATCTCTCACTCGTGGAAAAGAAGCCCTGGAAAAAAGCCTCGAACACACAAGAAAAGACATTCAGTTGAACAAAGACAGTCAAGAAAATCGTATTTCCAGACCAACTAAAGAAAGGGTATAGCTTTGCTGTTGTTTGATGTGTCATTGACTCATTAGTGTTCAAGCGTTTTGTGTTTTCCACCCTGTCAATAATCAGCTGTGTTCACCTTTATCAAATGATTTTTCGATCCAAGTACTGTGAAACCATTTTTATTTGTCAATCATAAATTTTCTTCTATTTCGGTAGTAGACCGTTTGACTAATTAAAGTTCCTTACAAATAATTATGTCCAATTTAAACAAAATTAAGACTAAATTCCCATACAAATCAGAAAATGACCAACGCATTTAAAAAAAATCACAATAAAAAATTTACAAATTTAAGGGCTGACTCAATAGTAATTTTTTGAAATTTTGTGAAAAATGACAAAATTTCATGCTGACGAAAATAAATGGTTTCACAGTTTCCAGGTGAATCCCAATCTTTACCAAAAATATTATGACAATTGGTTATTTTGGGGTTTGATCTAAAATGTATTGAATCATCCATTGAAAATTAGTTTTTCTTGTTTGCTAGGCATTTTATAAATAAGTTACCAAAATCATAACATACTTTCACTACTAACAATCAAAATGAAAAGAATGTGTATGTTATTTATATATATTGTATAGATATAAACCATAATAAAAATAAAAGTTAATCTTTTAGGGTTTGAGCCCTGCATCTGGCACTCATTTTCTGATAGCTTTCTTTAATCAGGCGTCAAAAGCTCATGGCAGGAGTGTCTGGACTCTGGAGTGAGGTTAATTAAAGGAGTAAAAAAAATCAACCCCCAATTAGCTTAGTTGGAAGAGCGCATGCTACTGTTTAAGCGGTCATGGGATTGAGCATTTGTCTTATGTACAGATTAACTTAAGGTATTTTCATTTTATTTTTTTCTAAATTATTTTAATTTGGGTAGGGGTAAATGTAATTGGGTCAGGGTTTGTGGCAGTATAAAGGCATTACAAACAGAAGTGCACTTTCTATAAGTTATTTAAAGTAAATACATGTAGTGTCTGTTCCAAGATGCAAAGTCAAATGTATGATCAGTTTCGAAATGTCCATAAT
Organism: Dreissena rostriformis; assembly: GCA_007657795.1. Classification (NCBI taxonomy): domain Eukaryota; kingdom Metazoa; phylum Mollusca; class Bivalvia; order Myida; family Dreissenidae; genus Dreissena; species Dreissena rostriformis. Next base: position 211,560 of record VMBQ01000699.1, on the reverse strand, counting down.
TGCTAACAAATTAAAAACTATTCAGATATGATTAGGGGATGAAGTTAACATTAATTTTGTGTGAGTTTTGTGGCAAGTATTATAAATTTAAGTCATGCATGCCAAATGTCATTTAAATACATAGACTTTTTTCGTTTTAATTATTTTCATTTTATGCCATTTTCTCTCCACATGTTTTAAAAGCATTTTGTCACAAAATATTAAATTGTTGTGTGGTAAATTCCAAATTTAGATTATGTTAATGATGCCATGGTGATGGAAGTTATAATACAAAGAATAATTTATAGATTGCCAGGTTTTTATTTCCATTCCTTTCTTTTACTGCATGTGCTTAGCAGTGCGTTACATGGTTCAATAAAACAGCTGGCTCTCTGATAGACAACAAAAAGCATACAGAAATAAGTAATGAGCCAGACCAAGGCAATTTATTTAACATGTGAATCATATATTACAATTGATTTGTTTAGACCTATACTTACAATTGGATAAAGGCTTTAGGTGAGATGCATATTTTATGAGGTGTAAATTGTAATATCTGTTGATGTTGATCAAATTACAGATATGCATTATGGTTTCACAAAAATGTTGACAAATTTGCATCATATTGATGTAAGATTGAGTCAGATTTGTACACATTATTTATTTTAGGTCTGTTTTGTTACAGAAACAACATATATAATAAAAATGCACATTACAAAAAGTATATATTTTCTGTCAATACAAATCTGTTTATCCTTAGCTACAACAATGGCTAGATTGTGTTTTGAGTGAAAAAATAGAGGTGAGAATTCACCAGCTTATTTATCATGGATATAAATTTCTCTTGACAATATTTTAACATGTGCATAATATTAATAACAGTGTGCATAGATTTAAACTCTGAGAAAAGATGTTTATTACAACATTATTATGCACTGGGAATAAATATACTAAGTTCATTTTACATTTTAAGTAGCAACACGAACAATACTTTCTGTTTCAGGGCAATATCAGTCTATGGTAAATAAAATTTTAACATTTTTTTGTGAATCTTAATAAAGCATTATTGTTGCTGGATACATGAATGTGTGAAAAAGAGGAATAGGGGCGTTTCCTGTTTGGGGGGATTTTTTACTTACTCTCTAATTAAAACATTTGTACATGTTTGCACTATATTCATTGCTTTTTTCATAATTAAGTTTGTTTGACAAGATTAAATTAAAATAGAATTGAGATATAATAATCATGAGACACATCTATCTATATTTTTTTTTTAATTTTTTTTTTAAGGGGGAATTTTCCCCCCAAAAAGGGGAAAAAAGTATACTTTTCAGGTGGGGGAATGCGGCCGAATTTCGGCCGTGGATTTGACAGATTGAGGGCCCTGTGACTACATGTATATATGTCTATATGTTTTGCGCAAATATTATGTCCCTTTAAAGCAAGTTCTGTGTACATAAAGTGATGATTAACAATGGCGTTATTTACAAATAGAATGTTTAATCAGTATTTGTGTAGATTTTTACCTTAAACTTCTAATTCCATTTTTTGTCGTATCACAATCCCTGTTCAAATTTGTTGTTTGAACAAACTTATGTACATTTTGGCATTAAAGTCCCCAATATCCATATGTAAATACATTATTTCAAAGACTGTTAAGAATATGTGTGTTAATCAATAAACCACTTTGATTTTGTGCCATATATATCTGATTTTTTTTTATTCAAATACTAAATTTGTTTTTCTCTTACTGCTTCTATGTCTTTGATTTTTTCTGCAGGGGATTAAAGGGAATTTGTAATCAGTAATTTTGAGATTAAATTAAAATTTAATGTCATAAAAGGCATCGACTTTGTCCCAGATTTCTTTATGACCTAAGCTTTAAAACTTTAACAGATTTATCATAAAATAGATATGATGTTCTATTGACAAAGACGCTATTCACAGAGTAACAGTTTTCGAAATGTCAAGCTTACTACATATATACCATCTTGCTTAGCACAGTCTCTAATTATGAGTTGTATAATTAATTAACAAAAACAAATTAAGTTAGTTTATAAATTGAACAGTCTGTCAGTCAGTCCGTCAATCAGTCCGTCAATCAGTCCATCAATCAGTCCATCAATCAGTCCATCAATCAGTCCATCAATCAGTCTGTCAATGGTCTGCCAATCAGTCCATCAATCAGTCCATCAATCAGTCCGTCAATCAGTCCGTCAATGAATTAATCAATACACCAGCCCGTAGTTAAGAAAGTAATGTACATGTATGCTTACACCAAAATGACCATTTCACTGTTCGTAAATATCCTGGGTATTAAAAATACACAATTAATGAGATTTATAGGATAACCGATATGCACATTCATAATGAAATACCAGAATTGTAATAATATTTTAATTCTTATTCAATATCAAAAGAAAGGATTACCTATTTGTAAATTCATGTAGTGAGGTATAAAGAGTGATTGAAATGCAAAACTAATCTGTCTGATCATTCAATGCTTACTTCTTATATAATGGATTAATGAGAAGTTAAGAGATCATAGAATTTAAGTTTTTTAGTGCATGCATATTAGGTTCAGTATTTGATTTATTATTCATGTGTATAGTTTTAACAATTAAAATAGCAATAATAAAAATAATAAATGCACACATTTTCATTTACTTTTACCAATAACAATTAAAATACATGATTTTGTACAGTTAAAGAAAAAAATCTTAAGATGAACTTTAAGTATGGATCCATCCCATGACCTTCCTTAATTGCGCTCGATTGGTCATTGTCGGCTCGGGTACTACTAACATGTTACCCATGTACTCTTAAGTATACTTGCATGTACCCCGGGTACGGTAAATATACTTAAACGTACCCGGTCGATATTAGACTGTACTGGAGTTGTGTTCCTGCCCAAAATCCGATGTCGTAAAACGCGATTCCGATTACGTAAAACGATATTGTTTATCTTAAACAAATTTTCTTTAAAAAAACTGCCTCAACATGCTCTTCGAGTATCCATAAAATAGAGGCCATTTAACAGAAAATTGACATAAATGTGAACATAATTAATTTTAAAAAAATAGCCGAAAACGACCGATTTAGAGTAAAAACTCCCGGGTACGTTTAAGTTTATTTACCGTACCCGGGGTACATATAAGTATACTTGAGAGTACCCAGGGTACATGTAAGTAGTACCCGAGCCGACAATGACCAATCGAGCCTTAATTACATCATTTGCACCATTGGAACCTTCATAATTATTAATTTTTCATTGAAGAACCACCATGGTGCATAATATCTTTGAAACGCAGAGTGCTCTCACCTTTTGACGACCAAAAATAAAACTTCATTATTTCTGTTCTTAATTTCAGGACCACGATGATGCTGTTGATATTTTTAACACAGAGCACTCACAGATGATATTATAAACACAGAGCACTCCCACCCTTGTAACAAATTTGAACTGCATGAATAAACTTCTTCATTATTTCTGATGTTCATTTGAGGACCATGATGGTCACTCACTCACTCAGCAGATGATCTTCAAAACACAGAGCGCTTACATCTTTTGACAACCAAAAATAAACTTTTTCATTATTTCTGTTCTTAATTTCAGGACAAAAATGGTGCAGATGATGTTCTTAATGCAGAGCACTCCAACCTGTTGAATAAATTTGTTGATGATTTCTGTTTTTCATTTCAGGACCACGATGGTGCAGAATATATTCTAAACACAGAGCACTCACAGATGATATTCTAAACACAGAGCACTAATTTAAGATGATATTCTAAACACAGAGCACTCACGTCTGTTAAACTGCAAGAATAAACTTCTTCATTATTTCTGTTGTTCATTAAGGGACCATAATGTTGCCGATTATCTTAACGTAGAGCAAGAATAAATTTCTTCATTATTTCTATTTTTCATTTCAGGACCACGATGGTGCAGATGATCTTCTAAACGCAGAGCGCTCACACCTGCTCAACTGCAAGAAGGCTCTTGAACAACAGCTGAAATCCGTACAACAGCAGTTACATGTATGCGTTGTTTTACTTCATTGATTCAGTATTTACCTGGACGGCTAGCTCATTTGGTAGAGCCCCGCGATACAAATGAGCTCCACTCTGGGAAAACGGGTCTTAATGCATGTGCGTTAAGTGTCATCCCAGATTAGACTGTGCAGGAACGAAACTTTCTGCCTTAACTGGATTTTTGCTTAGAAGCAATTGCCTTGGAAGAAAAAATACCATAAAGGCGGAAAGTGTAGTCCCTGATTAAAATTCGGAATGCACTGGCTAATCTGGGACAACACTTTACGCAGATGCATTAAACTCTGTTTTCCCAGAGCAAGGCTCAAATAAGATAATTTCTGGTTGGATACATAGCCTGGCCACATTATTCGTGTGGGGATTGATCATGAAATCCTTTCTGTGGCCATTCTTCCCTAGTTGGGTGTGAGTTGTCAGTTATTGGTGTAACTATGTACACTTTGTGCCTGACAAACAAGCTAAATAAGGAAAAATGGCCGCTGTGATATGACTGAAATACTTTTAAAAACAGCGAAAAACCTAATAACCAGTAAACAAAGAAACAAAACATCAGTTTCCCCACAATTCTTCATAAATAAGGGCCAGACTTCCTGTGTACCCATTCCTTTCCCTTTGTATATACAATCCAATATACATAAAATACCATTGTTTCATACGCCTAAGCTTCTTTCAAAATTTGAAGCTGTTTCTTTTGTCCTGAAAATTGGTGTATCACACCCGTCATGGAGGGGTTTTGTGACAAACTGTTACATACTGAACTGAATTTGTTTAACTTTAAATTTTAAGAGAGAACAAGTACTGGACTGTGTAAATAATGTTAAAATGTGTAAAACAGCCAGACGGCCTTAAGCACTTATGGGTTTTGGCCCTTGAATTATCTGAAATTTACCCAGACCTTTAAACGGGTGTATTGTTATGGTTTTTAACTGTTCACCAATTTAAAAAAAAGCCATTCACCGCTCAACTTTTTCAGACACTTGATGCTGCCAGGAAGCGATTATTCAATGTGCTCCAAGAGAGATCACGAGTGCTGGACCTCCTTTGTCACGCTCTGTCCTCCATCTCAAACAGCGCGAAGATCAGCGCCACAGGGTCGCGCAGTCGATCCTCCCTCGACGGGCGTCTTTCGCGTCTGGGACCGTCCATGACAGATCCTATTGGTCCATACACGCCTGAGGCTGATCTTGCGTTGGCCGATGCCCAAGACGCTCGCGCACGGTCTGCGTACCTTCGAAAGGAGTTGAACGATGCTATTGATCGTACGGACAAACTTACCAGGGCCGCTCACAAGTCTGTCAATGATGGAATGACCCAGAAGTTCTCAGAAACGGTTACATTGAAGGTATATATGTTTAATTCCAAAACTAAACATAATTTAAAATTGATGTATTTTATTTGTTATGCATTTCTTGCTCATTTTCAAAGTATATTATCATTATTTATTTTCTGTTTTCCAGTGTTTATAACATTGAGAAATATCAGTGAAATAAAACTTTTGCTTCTGTGTTTTTCAATTGGTGAAATTTATCCCTCTTGAAACAGTAAATGAATCAGCTAATATAACACTTGCGTCAAAAATTCCTAAAATGACTGCATTATTTGCTACACTCTGGAAAATATTAATTTCTATGCTCATCTGTGAATTCAAATGAGCCTCGCTCGTGAAAAACCAGACTTAATGCATGTGCGTAGAGAGTTGTCCCATATTTGCCTGTGCATTTTGCACTTTCTAATACGGGACAACACTTTCCGCCTAAACTGGATTTTTGCTAAAAAGAGGCATCCTATAAACGAAAAATAACATTATAGCGGAAAGTGTTGTCTCTGATTAATCTGTGAATACTGCACAGGCTAACCTGGGACGACACTTTATACAAATGCAATTAGCCCCATTTTCCAACAGTCAGGTTCAAATCAATTATTCAAGTTAAAACCAACCAAATACTCTATATCTTCCAGCAACATCTGACAGTGAGTTTGGGTGAGAACCGCCACGCTATCCACAGATCACAGCGCTGGTATGACGCCACAGATCGGGCTAGAGGATACACCATGGTACGCTAGAAACAGCGAATTCCTGTTTGTTCATTGTGCTTAACCCTTTTAACTGCTTTTATACAAACTTAAACGTGTTTGTCAAAAATCAAATTAAATTTAATACCTTTCTTACTTAAGATTCAAGTTTTAACGGCGTCATTTCAAAACCTAAGATATTGATGAGCAGCAAACAGCATAAAACCTGAACAGAATGCAAGTAACTAGAAGTCTGTTCTTGTTTCATGCTGGTTGCATATAGCCATTTTCACTTTGCGTCTGAGCGGTAAAGGGTTCAAACATATATAATAATATCACTTAATATCCAGAATCATTTTTATCTCCGCAATGGCCCAATTGCTAAATCCTCTAGCCACTGAGCGGGCCACAGGAAACACCATGGTATGCTTGCAACCATGAATTTCTTTTTGTTCATTATGCTTAACCCTTTGCATGCTGGGAAATTTGTAGTCTGCTAAAATGTTGTCTGCTAAATTTCTAAAATTAGCATTTTCTTTGATTTTTTTTCAAAGAATACTATCAGAATAGCAAACAGTTTGGATCCTGATGAGACGCCACGTTTTGTGGTGTCTCATCTGGATCCAAACTGTTTGCAAAGGCCTTCAAAATCCGGTTCCAGCTCCAAAGGGTTAACCCTTAGCCACTCAGATACAAAATTTAAACGGGTAAGTCGAAAATCAAATTAAATTTAAGACCTTTCTTACAAGATTTAAGTTTTAAAGGGTCCATTACCTTCCCTAAGATATTGATGAGCAGCAAACAGCATAAAATCTTAACAGACTGCGAGTTACTGGCAGGCTGTTCTGGTTTAATGCTGGTTGCATATAGCCATTTTCACTCTGCTTCTGAGTGGGAAAGGACTTAAACATGTATGATAATATCACTTTTATAGAATCATTAGTATCTCAGCAATGAAGTTGGCTTAATTTGCCAACATTAAAAGCATTTGTCTATTTGTTCATTGTGCTTAAAACATGTTTAATAATATCACTTTTTTGCAGCATCATTATTATCTCCGGAATGGCGCTATTACTAAATTTGCCAGCATTAAAGTATTTGTCTTGCAGTTGCTTAAAAGCTTGATAGATTTTGAACAGATTTGGATAATTTTTTCAGGGAAATAATATTTGAATTTTTAAGTCCCCCAGTCTATACTGGGGGACATACTGTTTTTGCCCTGTCTGTTTGTTGGTTTGTTTGTTTGCGTGTAACTTCAACATTGGCAATAACTTTTGCAATATTAAAGATAGCAACTTGATATTTGGCATTTCTTGTGAATCTCATGGAGCTGCACATTTTGAGTGGTGAAACATCAAGGTCAAGGTCATCCTTCAAGGTCAAAGGTCAAATATATGGGGGGGGGGGACATAGTGTTTCACAAACACATCTTGTTTTTATTTTAAACTAAAAGATCTTTAGTGAGGACTTTTTATGCAAGTCAAAATCATGATTACAAATAATCATTGAAAGAAAAACAGAATGTCTTTCCTTTATTTTCGCTATCTTTTTAATCGTATTATGGTTAGTTTCCTTTTTTTCCAATAGTTATTCAATAATTTTAAAAGAAAATATTGTTTGGGAAAGTAACTTTAATTATACCCCCATTACCATTGGTAATGGGGGCTATATAGGAGTCACTTTGTCGGTCGGTCGGTCTGTCCCGAAAGCTTGTCCGGGCCATAACTATGTCATCTATCAAGGGATTTTTAAATCATTTGGCACATTAGTTCAGCATCATTGGACAGTGTGTCGCGCGAAAGAATTACATCAACATCTTCAAGGTCAAGGTCACACTTTGAGGTCAAAGGTCCAAAATGGCCATAAATGAGCTTGTCCGGGCCATAACTATGTCGTTCATCAAGGGATTTTGAAATCATTTGGCACATATGTTCACCATCATTGGACAGTGTGTCGCGCGAAAGAATTACGTCAATATCTCCAAGGTCAAGGTCACACTTTGAGGTCAAAGGTCAAAAATGGCCATAAATGAGCTTGTCCGGGCCATAACTATGTCGTTCATCAAGGGATTTTGAAATCATTTGGCACATATGTTCACCATCATTGGACGGTGTGTCGCGCGAAAGAATTACGTCAATATCTCCAAGGTCAAGGTCACACTTTGAGGTCAAAGGTCAAAAATGGCCATAAATGAGCTTGTCCGGGCCATAACTATGTCGTTCATCAAGGGATTTTGAAATCATTTGGCACATATGTTCACCATCATTGGACAGTGTGTCGCGCGAAA
>VMBQ01000699.1:181386-201250 GCA_007657795.1 Dreissena rostriformis | reverse complement strand
CCCCCCCCCCCCCTCCCAAAGAAAAATATCATATTTTATAGACTTCATCACACTGATACCACTCTGCTTGTCAGTGTCTACAGGCGTCGGCCTAGAGTAAAATTTTAGGGAGAAGTCACTTCTCTCTTGACTGGAATTTAGGGAGAAGTCAGGAGAAATAAGGAGAAGTCATGATTTATTGAAATAAGTCGCATTATTTTATCATTGAAAATTATTGAATACAAAATGTGAATAATGTATTATTCACATTCAATTATGTTAATTTTTAATAAAATTGACCATCATGTAAAAAGAAAACAAAAAACAAAAATAATTCACATCACTTACAGCATTAAAGTGTGCATGGGAGTGTATCATATATTCAATTCCTGCATTCCCCACCCAACAGACACATTTATATAAAAAAAAAAANGGGGGGGGGGGTATTTTTTCGTAGTATAAATTTAATATTTAATATCTGTTTTTATCTTTACAGAACATTCTATATACTTTGCAATTATATTTCCAATTGAAACAACAATAACTCCTGTTGAAAACACAAGCCTTTGATAATTACACCTGTAAAATGAAATGACATCATGTGATGTCGTCCTACAAGCTGGTACATGTATATACTATAGTAGGTCTGAACATCAAAGGGCTTTGATGTAAATGCCGAGTTTAGGAGTATTTTTAGGGACCTGTAAGCTGTTACACCATCATCACATGGACATTCAATAGGCATCAATCAATTCTAATATACCGGATGAATGCACTTACTGTCAGATAGAGCATTAATGCATAAGCTCCATAAAAGATTTATGTGTGAAAACTATCGGACATTTCAATCGGATGTTAAACGGGTGTGAGGAATTAAATTGTGTTTGCTGGAATTTAAATGGGAGGTTGCTTATAACAGGTATTGTTTGTTAATGGATTAACTTGAAAATTAGGGCGACATTGATTTCTCCTTGATCTTAAAAAAAAGCGACATTGACCTACTTTCGGCGAAATTTTCGCCCGAGTCGCCCTCTTGGCCGACCCCTGGTCTAGTGTCGAGTAATATCTGGATTTATCTGGAGTGTCTAGTAGATAAAGCTGACCACTCTATCTACATGATATTTAATATGATCCTAACATTATCCGGCACATGACATCATATGAGTCTCATTCTGGGAAAACTGGGCTTAATGCATGTGCTTTTACAGAATTTTCCTTTTAAAGAAAGTATCTTCTTATGAAAATGCAGTTTAGGCATACAGTGTTGTAAGTCCCTAATTAGCCTGTGTGGACTGCACAGGCTAATCTGGGACGAAACTTTACACACATGATTTAAACCCAGTTTTCCGAGAATGAAGCTCATATTGTTAGTTTAGTATTTTTATTGCATTATTACGTAAATTACCTCACACTCTGCTTGTAATCGTCTAGGGTCCAGTGATGAGCGCTGACCTGTCCTGTCGCGAGAGACTTGACCGCCCGATGGTTCGGGTGTTCCAGAGACACCTGGGCACACAGCTGCCTGAGGCCCAGCAGATAATTGAGGTAAGGACTGCAATGGTCAGGGATGCCTGTTAAAGGGACCTTTTCACGTTTTGGTAAATTGACAAAATTTATAAAAAAATGTTACAGATTTGCAAATTGTCGTTGTAGTTATTATATTTGTGAGGAAACAGTAATACTGAACATTTACCATGCTCTAAAATATCCATTATATGCATCTTTTGACGATTTAAACACCTGAAAATTATAAAGCGTTGCAACGCAAAACGATTGAATAATTTGGAGAGTTCTGTTGTTATCATTATATTTTGTGACACTACGGGGATTGCTTATATAAAGTATAAAATAAACCACTCATTGTACAAATGTATGAGCATGGATGGCCGAGTGGTCTAAACATTAGACTTTTACTCCAGGGGTCAGTGGTGCTAGTCCAGTTTTTTTACTGGAGCTTTTTAGCTCCAATGTTTACATTTATCAATTTAAATCATTTAACGACAAACTTCAATACATGCCAAAATCGGTGAAAAGGTCCCTTTAAGCCCCACCTAGTGCCCCGCACAGTGAATAGAAGCTGGCGGTATTCTGTATGCTTGTATTGCTGTTAGTCACTCTCTGATAGGGGTAGTGAATAAACTTGGTACAAAAAATCAATCCCTATTGGGTCTTTTGTATTTACCATCCCTCTAAGGGTCTAGAAAATAACCAACAACAATAAAACAACATTACAAGGACGACAAAGAAATTACGTATTTTCAGGCAACCGTTGCAACATAGTAAGGTACTTGTAGGGTCCAGAGATTGAGATTTAAATGCCAAAGTTAATATAAGAATCACTTGGGCCTAATATCACAATCATACTTAAGTCAATATTCTGACTCAACTTAAAGTTTTTTCTCAATTTTTTTGATGATTTTGATCATCATGCCCAATTTGGTGTTCACAGAAGTTTTTGAGTTTAGCATCTGACTCAACCCTGAGTTTGAGAAGGAATATGAGCACATTCTTATAGCTGAGATTTGAGATTGTTCGTGAGTTGACCCTTTGAGCGCTGGAACCGGATTTTAAAGGCCTTTGCAAACAGTTTGGATCCAGATAAACGTGGCGTCTCATCAGGATCCAAACTGTTTGCTATTCTGATAGTATTCTTTGAAAAAAAATGAAGAAAATGCTGATTTAAGAAATTCAGCAGACGACATTTTAGCAGACGACAAATTTCCCAGCATGCAAAGGGTTAACTGACATTCTCAATACTCAGCTGAGTAGAAACCCAAATCTCATCTTCTGAGTTGAACTCAAAAATTGAGAATGTTCATGATACTGAATCAAGGACAACCCAGAAAAATTGTGTGTTTTCGGGAAAGGGTTTTAACATAGTATTAGGTAGGGTTGGGATTGAGGTTTTAATGCCAAAGTTAATATAAGAATCACTTGGTCCATAAGGCTTAGATCTCAGTTGATGTTGAATTTACAATTCTCGGGTTGATCGTATGTTGTAGTAGTACAAAGTGCTCCCTAAAAATCAAAGTCTCTGTAAAACGGAATCCACTGAAAACTAAAAATATGGGTCAGTGGCATTACAGCCTTTGCCCTCGATCCTAAATAACACAAAGTTACAAAATCATTATGATAGGAGTGATGAAATAACACACAGGTCACTGCAAAAAGCACAATTTACTATTTTTTATGTATTTTGTTTAAAGCATGTTAGAAAGTGTCGTCCCTGATTAGCCTGTGCGGACACTTTACGCACATGCATTTATCCCTCTTTTCACAGAGCGAAGCGCATATTTATGTTATATTTCTCGAGTGTTTCAATAAGCCTTATGCTTTTGTTGCCATTGAGCTAAAATAAATAGGTTTGAAAACTAATTTCTGTACCGTTGACTTCACAGGCTAATCTGGGGCAACTTTACCCACATGCATTAAGCCCTGTTTTCCCAGAGCGAGGCTCATATTAAAAAATAAATACATAAAGAATATTAAATTGTGTTTTTAGTTCGGCTGTTTTCGAAGAAAACCCGAGGTATTGTCATAGCCAGCTCGTCGTCACACGTCCGCCGTCCGCGTCGTCCGTGTCCGCGTCGTCCCAAAACTGTAACATTGGCCATAACTTTTACAATATTGAAGATAGCAACTTGATATTTGGCATGCATGTGTATCTCATGGAGCTGCACATTTTGAGTGGTGAAAGGTCAAGGTCATCCTTCAAGGTCAAAGGTCATTTTTTTTTTTTTCAAAACTGCACCCGCTGCCGAGCGTTGGCATCAGCTCTGCTTTGCTCTTGTTTAGCAGTGTGACTGTGTGTTATTTCGTCACTCCCATCATTATGATTTTGTTACTCATTTATGTATAGTTAATATTTCTGATATTCTGGCCCAAAGGTTAAAAATCATCATAATAGGAGTGAAGAAATAACATTGCAAAAAAAAACACAATTTACTATTCTTTATTTATTTCCGTTTTTTCTTTCTGTACGGTTGATTTTTACCTGTATGGGAAATAAACCAATGTGCCGTGGCTGTATACTGCGCTCACTGAATTAAAAAAAGTGTAAACCAACGACTTATATCCAAGTGATCAGGGGGGTTAATGTGAACAGACTCAAAATCTGAACCTTTTAACCTTTAACCTTTTTCCGGCCCACAGGGAGGAGACGGCCTTCTGCAGTCGCTCACTGCCACAAGTCGCAACATCGGTCTGCTTCGTCTGGCTAGCCTGCGCCTCGATGACGACATCCGCAGTAAAAGCGCCGCTGCCTCTATCGACGGAAGCATCATCCGTCTGCGACGCCGTAAATCTGACCACAGATGGACTTTGGGCGCCGCGTTCTAGCAATTTTGACTTCTTTCACCTTAAAGAGTATTTTCAATTTTCGACGTATTGTGTTTTTTTGTTGATGTTTTTATTCCCAAAAATTTTGGGAGAGAGGAAAATGAAATTTGTAAATGTAATTTGTTGTGTACTTCACGGACTGAAATCAAAAGCATGATTTTTTATGTGATATATTTACTTATTATATATCTGAATTAAAATTGTTTTTTCGTGAATCATTCTTTCGTATGTTTTTGCATGAGGAGATTTTTGTTATCTCATCCAGAGAGAGTACATCATGATACATTTGGCATATACTACAAGTGTATGCATGTATGCAAATGTGAAGTATTACAAATCAGTATTTGCAAGAGGGTGGATGTTGTTTGTCCTTTCATTGTATGTAAGACAGTGTTGAATTTTCCCAGGGAATGCTTTGAAGTTCATTTTAACTACCGGAGTTAGACATTTAAACATGACGAAAAGAAAATAACTTACAATTAAATTGTAAATTTTGCCCACAAATAAGCTCTGGCTTAATTTCATCTTTAAAGACCCGAAGAACTTCATATTAATAAATGAATTTAATGCATAATATAGTTTAAGTATCTGTTTTTGTTTGTAAATGGCTCTTGCATGCTTTAATTTTAAGAGATTAAAATTGTTCATGCTTATCATTCTTGAATGACTTTCCAAAGCTAATCACTCGTGATTGTGTATCATTTATGTTGTTTTTTTGCAGTTCATCTATGCAAATCTGTGAGACTTAAACTACTTTCATCAACTCTAAATAAATGTGTGGACAATTTGTAAAGTGTAAAGTAGTTAAAAAAAAGAGGTCTGGAATTTTACTAGCGTTCCCAGAGGCAGTGCGGGTAAATGATAATATTTTGATATCTTGTAGACAATTGCTCGTGATATCTAAGTTTAGCACACAATGTGAAATCAGTTGGATGTGGTGTGATTATAGTATGATATTTAAAAGATTTTTAGTGCTTATTTGGGGCTTAAATTAAGCTGCCATCCCCTGCTAAAAAGGTGTATATTTTTCCTGTATTATGACATGAATATTTTCCTCAAAGGATAACAAAATTTGGATATGTACACATTGTGGAAGTTGAATTTGTAGTTTGGAATTGTTTAAGTGTATGTTACAGTCTGGTTCTATCATGATAATGGGATGGAAAAATGTGAAGTTCTTTTGTATGCATAAGGTATGAGAAATATGAAAGGGTTGTGATAGCAAGGTTGAAATACAAATGTACCTATTATATGAGGTTCATTTGATATGTGAGCTAAATGTATTAATTGTGGAAAACATTTTAGGACCAGGGTCTGTCTGTTAAGGGCATTTGTTGTTGTAGTGAAGAAAATTTAAAACTTCAAAATAAAGAATTTGTAATGAACATATTAATATACAGGTTGTAGATGTATAAATAATTTTGTAGTAAAAATGCTGCAAGTAAAACATGCAAGTGAAACATTTCAGCTCAATTTTTGTGTGTTGGAATTTCACCAATTTTTGTACATTTTTATTAAATATTTGTTCCTTTTTAACAAAGTGAGGTTAAATGTTTTAAATGTACACTTTCTGTTTGATTGCTGAATTTTTGGTATGCAACCGGCTCAACTTTCTATAATTTTGTATTTCAAGTTTAACATTTGCATACGTTATATGTTTTGCAGTATTACAAAATGCGTTTCATCAGTATTTGTAAGATAGCAAGAGAACTTCAGTATTAACCCTTTGCATGCTGGGAAATTTGTTGTCTGCTAAAATGTCGTCTGCTGAATTTCAAAAATTAGCATTTTCTTTGATTTTTTTTCTAAGACCACTATCAGAATAGCAAACAGTTTGGATCCTGATGAGACCCCACATTCTGTGGCGTCTCATCTGGATCCAAACTGTTTGCAAAGGCCTTTAAAATCTGGTTCCAGCGCTCAAAGGGTTAATTAAGATTGCATGCCTACGCTACGTGGTGTATTCTTGACAATTTGAACTAACATTTAAATGTTATAATTTAACAACAATAATCCTATTTAATTGTCCAGCGTTGCAGGTAATATTGCATATATTGATTGTCTACTAAAATTTAGTTGTAGAATTTTTACGAGTGGGCTAGTCAAGGGTTAATGAGTTTTTTCCAAGATTAGGAATGAAAACTTGATAGAAAGGGCCTTCCCATGAAATAAGCGATACTTTATCAGAGTATTTCAAAATTTGTGGTTCATTTTCTGACTGCCACACATTTTTTGAATGTCTTGAACATTTTAAGTTTTGATTTACGGGTTTGGTTATAGAATTTCTTAAAGCTGTTTAGAGAACAAATTACAAAATCAAATATATTTTTATTTGAAATAAGCCAACTTGTAACAGCATGTTAATACATCATTTTCTGTATGGCATATTTATACATTATTAATCAAGTTGAAAAAAAGGTCTGTGCTATTTTATTACCCTTTTTCAAGGTAAAATGTGTTACCAGTATATGCAAATGTTAAGATGAATTTAAAAAAGTGATTTTGTTTTAAATGTATGAATTTGTTTTAAATGTGTTGTCACAAAATAAACTAAATTACTATTGTCCTCAATGAAGATTAAACCTGTCTCTTATATTTATAGTTTTGTTTTTATGTTTTTTCAGCACTAGTTTTTCTTGCAAGAGTGTTACTGCACAAATAGGAATAAGGGTTCAAGCTATGATTTTTTTGCAGTGAATAAAGTAGTTTGTTTGTTTAGTTATACTTCTAAGCTTTTACACATGCTTATTAACTTAAATCGATGATAAATTAAATTTAATATTTATTTCGTACATACAAAATCAGATACGTTTCTGAGACTGTGTTTAAAACAACACCTAAAATTTCCCAATTTATGAATTTCTAATCCATATGAAAAACACTTGAAAATAAATATCAAAACCAATTAATTCATTTTAGTTTTGACAAATGAGAATTGTCTCATATATTTTAATCAAACCGCTGGATTTGTTATTGTTTGTTGTTACACTATACTTTGTTCAGTATTATTATACATAATAATTAGAGTATATAATTTATATTCTTGTTGATTATCATATATATTATATCACCCACTTCCATGTTGAGTCTTGTGATTCTTCGTTTTTGAAACAATTCTGTGTAATTTGATGTTGTTGTTTGTTTACATCAATACCATTTGGTTTAAGGTGAAAAACTCATTTATTTATCATATTTGCACTTTATAAATTCAAATAGCTGCACGAAAGTATTATTATTTGTAAAACTAAACAAACGCGCCAGAACTAGCAAAACACACGCAAGAAAAATGCTAAAAAGAAAACATACATTTACAGTGAAATTTTTTCCACTTTTTTAATGTTTAAAGATAAAATATGAATGTATTAAGAACACTACATGTTGTTCATATTGCTTATAGTATAGAATGATAATTCTTATAAATGGAAAAAGTAGATTTGATTTTAGCAATGCTCAATATTTTTACATCAGCATTGTAAATTGTTTCATTACACAAACGTAATTTTAGGGAGATTTAGCACAATAACGGAATGAAACTTTGATAGAAGATTAGAAATATGAAATAGATACCATTAGATGTTTAACATACAAACACATTGATAGATCTTTAGCGATACAAACATGTTTCATAGACACAGATAGAAATAAAAATTGTTTTTGTTGTAGCTTCATGTTAAAGCTTTCATTGTTAAAGAATAGCGATAAAAATCATTATGAGTGCTTAATAAAAAAAAATAAAATGTGTGTAGTTATTTTTTTCCCCTCAGGCCTTTTCCTTGCTTATCTATGGGTCCTTTAAACGGACCCATTCTCAAACCAAATTAAAAAAAAAATCCCAATTTCCCCAAAATAATAATAAGTTTCATAAAGATGGGACCATAAATGTGACTTCTATAGTGTTAACAAGGTTTTACTGTAGCCATATAAGGAAAAATGCCCCACCCCCTGGCGGCCATGTTTTTCAACGGACCAGAACCATTTTCGAACTCGTCCAAGATATTATTAGAACAAATGTTCTGACCAGGTTTCATGAAGATTGGACTAAAAATGTGACTTCTACTAGTGTTAAAAGGTTTTACTATAGGCATATAAGGAAAACTGCCCCGCCCCCTGGTGGCCATGTTTTTCAACCAACCCGATCCATTTTGAACTCGTCCAAGATATCATTGGGACACATGTTCTGACTCAGTTTCGTGAAGATTGGACCATAAATGTGACTTCTAGAGTGTTAAAAGGTTTGACTATAGGCATATAAGGAAAACTGCCCCGCCCCCTGGTGGCCATGTTTTTCAACCAACCCGAACCATTTTGAACTCATCCAAGATATCATTGTGACACATGTTCTGACTCAGTTTTGTGAAGATTGGACCATAAATGTGACTTCTAGAGTGTTAACAAGGTTTTACTATAGCCATACAAGGAAAACTGCCACGACCCCTGGCGGCCATGTTTTTCAACCAACAGGAACCATTTTCGAACTGGTCCAAGATATCATTGGGACACATGTTCTGACCAAGTTTCATGACGATTGGACAATAAATATGGCCTCTAGAGAGTTAACAAGGTAAATGTTGACAACGCACGACGGACAAAAGGCGATCACAAAAGCTCACCATAAGCACGTTGTGCTCAGGTGAGCTAAAAAAATTAGTGTTATGATTATTATATGTCAATTTTATTTCAATTAAATCTAACAAATTATAACTATTATTTATATGATGTTGTTCTTCTCATTTGAATTATTATAAAGGGTTATATTTCCCAAATCAGTGGTCTTTTCTCGCGAACAAATTCCNCCAGAATGCAATATTAAAGCACCATGAAGAGGTTCTGAGGTCTCAGTCGGTGACAATTGAATTATTAAAGAGCCAACTTGAATATCACACGATTGGACATATTGACAGTGTGGATATGCACACTCATCAACACGGAACACAGGTTTTAAACAGCACATTCGATTTAAATGAATCATTATCCAAAGAAAAGAGAGCAAATACGGACCGGAATAAGGATTTTTCTGCAGGTCGTTTAGCAATTGTATTTTTCCCTGTACTATACGCCGACATTTTCTCATAAATGGACGTTTAAAACTACTTTTAAAACTTAAATTAACAATTTATATTTAGAGTTACAAGCAACCTTCGATTGCTTTAGAAATACTATTTTCTTAATGTTGATTTAACCAGGCTAACTTGTACATATTTCTGTTTCAGATAATTACCAAGGTCGTACTAAAGTCATTCGCAGTGTTTCACCTCCCATTGCATTCACAGCCATCAAACAGACCGTGCAAACTGACATTGGGATCAACCAAAACATCCTCTTCGATCAAGTTCTACTAAATGATGGAGGGGGTTTTCATGCTCAGCACGGCATATTTATAGCCCCACTCAGCGGTTACTACCTGTTTTCGACGTCAATTTTGCATTGTCCAATTCCCCAAAATTTCCACGCTGGATTGATGCACAACGGGAATTTGATAGCATTTGCACACTCAAACGGAAATCTTTGGGATCAGGGAACCACAACCGTTGTACTTAAAGTTGAAGCTGGAGACGAGATTTGGATAAGCAACAGAGACGCGGCTGCTCAATCTGTTCAAGGTTTAGCCTACTCGTCATTCACTGGCTTTCTGTTGCGTCAACTTTGATAAACCAATAAAGGATGGCAACTTTGACACCGACTGATGACTATTTATTGTTATCATATAGAAAACAATAAAACTCTTGCAACTCTATCAAGAGAACAATTCGTGTTCTTATTCACTGATTTTATAACAGAACGCCAACTATAAACATACAATTATTACACCCCCATTACAATTGGTAATGGGGGCTGTATAGGAGTCACTTTGTCGGTCGGTCTGTCGGTCGGTCGGTCTGTCGGTCGGTCTGTCGGTCTGTCTGTCCTGCAAATTTCATCCGATCTTCACCAAACTTGATCAGAAGTTGTATCTAGATGATGTCTAGGTCAAGTTTGAATATGGGTCATGCCGGGTCAAAAACTAAGCCACGGGTTCACTTAGTGCGTTTTAAACCGAAAGTTTGTCCGGACCATAACTATGCCATTTATCGTTAGATTTTAAAATGACTTGGTACATTTGTTCACCATTATTGGACGGTGCGTCATGCGAAAAAAGTACGTCGGTATCTCCAAGGTCAAGGTCATACTTTGAGTTCAAAGGTAAAACATTAGCTTGTCCGGGCCATAACTATGCCGTTCATTGTGATATTGAAAAATCATTTGGCATTTTTGTTCACCATCATTGGACGGTGTGTCATGCGAAAGAATTACGTCGATATATCCAAGGTCAAGGTCACACTTTGAGTTCAAAGGTCAAAAATGGCCACACATGAGCTTGTCCGGGCCATAACTATGTCGTTCATTGTGAGATTTTATAATCATTTGGCACATTTGCCATCATCAGTGGACGGTGTGTTATGTGAAAGAATTACGTCGATATCTGCAGCGTCAAGGTCACACTTTGATTTCAAAGGTCAAAAATGGCCATAAATGATCTTGTCCGGGCCATAACTATGTCAATCATTGTGAGATTTTAAAATTATTCGGTACATTTGTTCACCATCATTGGACGGTGAGTTATGCGAAATAATTACGTCGATATCTCCAAGGTCAATGTCACACTTTGAGTTCAAAGGTCAACATGGCCATAAATGATCTTGTCCGGGCCATAACTTTGTCATTTATTGTGAGATCTTAAAATTACTCTGTACATTTGTTCACAATCATTGGACGGTGTGTCATTCAAAATAATTACGTCGATATCTCCAAGGTAAAGGTCACACTTTGAGTTCAAAAGTCCAAAAATGGCCATAAATGAGCTTGTCCGGGCCATAACTATGTCATTCATTGTGAGATTTTAAAATGACTCTGTGCATTAATTTTGTTCACAGTTATTGGACGGCGTGTCATGCGAAAGAATTCAATAGTTCAAATGTCAAAATGGCAATAAATGATAATTGCATAATAATTCTCAAAAATCGCCATGAATTAGCTTCTCTCGTTTTGTGAAGACAGCATGCAAATTAGTGTGTGTTTATGCAGCATGTGGGGTATACTTCACGTCTGTGACAAAGCTCTAGTTAAAATAAGGATCACAGTCTCGAACGGGATATTTAAAATCATATCACTACAGCAAAAGACGTTTGATTCAACTCGCCATATAAACTAAAACAATTGCTCGCAAACGGTCAATCGATCGTTAGGTTAAACAAGTAATTTTCTGTCGCGTGTACAGTATCAAACTTCTGTTATGAACGTCACAATCATTTACATTATATTTTGTTTATATATTTACCTACTTGTAATTTTACTTTAAAATGAGCAAAACATGCTCCCTTTGCTGTTACGTGATAAAACGTCTGCTTGTGGAAATCTCACACGATTCTTTATGAATACAAATATTGGTTCATTAAGCATTGTATTGCAAAATTACTTTTTCTCTTAAACCGTAATTCCAAGAGCTTTAATATTTTGTATCATGATATAATGATCTTTCTTAGTTTGTACAAACCCCCGCGAAAAAAATGGGATGGGCTTATAGGATGAAATGGTTCATTTAGACTAACATGCATGTATCTATTCATATATTTAAAAATCGTCTTGCTAATTGGTAAGTTACGTATTTGGTAGTGACCAGCAAAGCATGCCCCTTATTAAAAATCTGTCCACCCCTTAACTGTAACGCTGTTAATACAGACTTGTACACAAAATAACGCAAACTTTTTTCTGCCGTTAAACTACAAGACCCAGTGATGGAATATTCGGCACGTGACATCGTTAAGTGGTCTCCTATACAGTTGAATATGTACCTCTGTGTTCACACCTTTCCACAACGCGGTGGGACATGGTTAATATAGACTTTATTAGCAGCATACATTTCCAACATTTTCTTCTTTAAACTAAAAAGTGACACAATTGAGATATTGATGATTTTGTTTGCTCTGGTGTTTGTTTGATGTTGTGCTGTGGCTTGTATTGAAGTGTATTGGCAGAAGTATACTTATCTTAAAAAAGACTATCGGAAGTAACACTCGTGTATTTCTTGGGTTTTCTGTTGTTTCATTATTCCTATAGTTCTAACTTTATCTAAGATGGTAAGATTATCAGTGAAAATAATACACTATCTGCCGTTATGAAACAATTCTGTCGGGGCTTGTTTAGAGGCCGTTGACATTGTGGTATTTAAAAGAGATACAATGATACGGTAACAATTTACATTATATTGCAACTGTGCAAAAGCCAATGTCGCGTGAATGTGTCCATTGTTAAGTGAAATTTAAAAACTATATAAAATATTTACATACTGAACTTATTCAACATTGTCTTCATAATTAATGCTGTAAGCTAAATTATAAACATGAATAACAAGTCTACAATATAATAATATTATGATAGTCCATATTAAGACTCTGTCATGCAACTTACACACCGTTTAGTTTAATGTAAATATGTATACTGCGAGACTCCAGTTTAAATAACTGATGCAGAGTCTTTCACAGCCTCGTTGCCCGGCATAAAGTTAAAGTAGTTTGTGCAGATTTACCCTTTTCAAGCAAATAAACATTTTGAACTGGAATCGCATGATATTCAAAATTATTTAATTTTGTACACTTATTCAGTAGTATTTGATTTTAATGCATGTGTGTATAAGTTTTACATTCTTTATAGCATTGTAAGACCAGCAAAATAGATATAATATGTGACATGAAGTGAGGAAAATGATGCCTGTTAACAACTGTGTCAAGGATCGTGTACTGGACAGCTTTAGTATGATCATAGACCTATTTTGACGCCAAGCCCTCCATTGTTGACTGCCCATAAATATGGCGGGAACATTGTCTATTAAATATAAGACATATTCACATTTATCACGCGATACTTAGTAATGCATTTTTGCATAATGTTTTAAAAAATATATTTATTTAACAAACAATAGCGATACAGCTTATTATATGAACACATTCCTGAACTTTGACCAAAACTAATATCAAGTGCAAAGCGGCATATAACGGCCAACGATAACCAATTACTGAGCAGTTAGGTTCGAAAACGATTTACTATTTTTACAATTATAGTTTTTTTTTAATTCAATATAAGACAAACAATGTATACATGTATATGATCATAAAACAAAGTGATACCATGTAGCAGTAATAATGTTTAAACATGTTATAAAAGATATGCTAATATATACTTTTTTGACCTTGTGGTTTCCTTTTGATTAAACAAAAAAGGTTAATATGTATTTATTTCTTTGGTTGTTTGTGATAGGTGTTTAAAAAAAATGAATAAAGATGAGTTGCATAAAGTGGGTAGAAAGCAAACTGGACTTGGTCATGGAAGTTTAATGTGTTTCCATTTTTGTTCAAATATATGAAGTGTATCATTGTTGAGGGCATTTCCTTTTTCAATTTGAATCTTCAGTTTTAAATAATTGATAAAACAGTTCCTTGTAGGTGTTTGTTTCCTGTATTTCATGTTGAATATAAAATATTATTATAACATTAATATAATAATGTAATTCACAGCGTTATTAGCCTCGTGTAATTTGAAAGTATTTACCCCTAAACTGATGTCTAAGAGAGATAGTTTAACATTTAATTTTACACCATGCCGATAGAACATTCGATAGAAATATGGTTTTGGTTGAAATTTCATCTAAAATATTATTGTTGATATTACATTCAAAAAGTAAGGAGTCACCAAATGTTTTTAGAATTTTCTGGTAGAATAATCTCCATTTACTCGCATTGGTATTATCTTAATATCTTTTAACCCAACTGCATTTGATTGCATTCAGGAATGAATCTTTGTCCGTTAGTCTGATACCTCCATATTCTACTGATTGAATTAATTGAGTTCGCTTAATTTTATCAGGTGTGGCAATAGAGGCTCTATGTTGCATCAATCAGATAAATTCTTAAATAAAAATTAATAATATGATATTGTATACTTTGGTTACAATGACCCGTACATGATTTGTTTATAGCATGTGTTGGAGTAACTGTCAGTACAACACTACGTCAGCATACTTGACTAAACGTTTTGTTACATAAACATGGTATTTATTTCTCTTGTTTTTGGAAGTATACTTTGATACAATCTTACTGAGAACGGCATTTTCCTTATAATATCGCAGATGCGCTGAGGTCCCCGACAATCCGGTTTCACGAAGACGCGCTAAAAACTCAGCAATTACTGCTGACGGAACAAGCGAAAACAATCGGGAAACTGAAGGAAAAGCTGAATGTCCAGGCAAAAACAATAAAGAATCTACAGAACCGCCTGTGTGAACACGTCAGATCTGCTGCCACTCATATTCACAACAATACAACCATAGGAATTGAGGACTTTATCAAGCAGATTGTCGAAGGTAAACCAATGAACTGTTGCCATGTAAAGTGGTTGTTGCCGTTCATTATATGTTCTCTAGTAAGACGACAAACTAAAGATTAAAATTCGAATCCGTATGTTCAAATATGTATCACAACATGTTGCTTCAATGGAAAAACATAAAATAATATAAAAAGTTACATTTTTCACGAAATTACATTTGTATATTTTAGATACATTTGTTGGACGAATAACCGCACGCGCCATCGAAAGTCCCATTGCTTTCACAGCCGTAAAATCGCAAAATCAAAGTTATATTGGGATTAATCAAAATATCCAATTTGATAAAGTCATTCTGAATGATGGCGGTGGTTTCCATGTACAAAACGGAATATTCGTTTCCCCTGTCAGCGGCTACTACTTGTTCTTAACGTCCATATTGCATCCAAGCGATCCGTCACTGACTCTTCATGCAGGCATAATGCACAACGGCAAAATTATGGCAATCGCCCATTTGGCGAATGGCTTTTTTAACCAAGGAGCGCAAACTGTTGTTCTCAAAGTGGCTGCGATGGACGAGATTTGCATCAGAAATGTAAAATATGAACATGAATCGGTTTATGGTGAATTATTTTCTACTTTTACCGGTGAACTGCTTTATCAACTGTAAATGAATGTTTTCGTCAGTGACTATGTCTAACAATGAAGAACACATTATAAATACAAAAAGGTATTCATGCGTGGGCTTACTCTGTCTTATTATTGACAAACAAGTGTTCACTGTTTGACAGAAATCATTAAACAATATAACATGACAACTGTTTTCTCATAATAACTGGCCGTTTTTATAAACAATGAACATTGCGGAATGTAACTAACCAAAATGATACGGTAACATCTTTCCAACATATGACTCTGACAAATCCAAGACTCGCTTTATCTTCCAAAATTGAAAATTATTACACCAAACAAGGACTGAGAGATAGTAGATGAAGTGCTTTCATGGTATAAGTTATTGGAACATAATTGCATAAATTGAAATTACACATATGAAATGCACACTTTGAAATGCAAAAAAAACTACAACCACATGTGTTCGTGTTTATACAAAGTTAATGTTTATTTTAATGACATAAATGACACAGTTAATGCAAATAATTATACTAATAAAGAACGTAATTCAAATCTATACTTCATGTTCTTATATTTTTACCTGGTAGACATATCTGGTAAATTAAAATGTGTAATCATTTTGTAAGTAATACAATGGATGAGAGTATTTTAATCAAAATAATGCTTAAGTGTCAATTACTTACTTTTTTGAAAAGTTTTTAAGATACTTTATCATATAACACTAGTGTAATACGATGTCAACGGTGATGCCCAAACACTTTACTGAACGTTGTCGCGGATAAGGACTGTTGGAATGTAAAACACTCAAATAAGCATGTGCGATATCTTGTTTTTGATATAAACAGAATAGTGTCGCACCATTAAACGTTGGTGTCATTTCATCGAACGTTAGCATATGATAGTGCCGCCACTAAATGAGAAATCCTCAGATTGCATAAAATTCAGACTTTGCGGTTTAATTTATCCAGCCGTTGGTTTCCGTGATGTTAGTGATTATTTGGTTATTGACCATTCTGAGTTTTAAGTCCTAGTCCTTAAGTTAAGTTAAAACTTTATTGCTTCCGGTATGCAAGGGCATGGTTGACAATGGGCATGTCAATATATTCGAAATGCAACTGTATTACGCCAATACCCTGTACATATTTGTTTTCTTTCGCGTCCTGTTTTGTTAAAATGGTGGTTTCTCTTGCGTGTTATAAATATCAGACAATAAACCGTGTTCGAGAATCAATGCCAGTATCACGACAACAATAAAAACCCAATAATGGTAAGGTATATCTTCCTAGAAATATCGATTATTAATAGCAAGCACACACACCAAGAACTGCACTATGGCATATTGAGCCACAAAATACGGCTGCAAGTTTGATCTTTCTAAAGGAAATTTAAGAAGGTAAGATTAAACAACAACATACATTTGTTCTACCCTTAAAATTCACAAAGTTCACACAGTTTCGATGGTTTGCTTTCTTATCTACCCCAGAAAAAGAATGCTCAAGCGGAAAACTGACCTTTCTAAAACTTATACTTTGGCAAAAGATTGTCTTAATGTTTTGTGTCTTCCTTAATTTCTAACCTGGTGTATTGTGTTACGTGTACCTAGAAGTAATATTGTTAAGGCACATTCTTAAGAGCGTCAACATTTATAGAGCAATCATCGGGTCTTAAACCACAACAAGTCACAACAGTGTCTTGCATTAGCGTCCCATACATGTATTTCTTTAAACTATACTATGACACACATTTTACGGTTGTGTCATTTTCATTGTCATATCTTATTTCATATTATTTTATGGCAGCCTGTAGACCATAGGTTTTGATCAGCAGCAATCTCACAAAAATGTTTAGTTTTAATTGTTATGTAAATTTGAATGATAACTTGAATATGATGTGTTTTACACCTGTATAAAAATCAATCAATCAATCATCATTTGGCGCCAAAGCACGCTATGCTGCCAAACTATAGTGGGTGGGTTGGGGCCGTTGTAAAAACATAGTCCATAGATGTACACCAGCCTGAATTGGGGAATGAACACTCTACAGAGGAAAGAAATCCAACACCTCAGAAATGGATATTATATTAAAAGGGAGGTAATACATTGACCTGTACATTATGTATATATTTGATTTTTTGTTTAGTTTATGTAATCTTAAGTCGTTCATGTGTGTGTGTTGCTTTGAGTATGAGGACATGAAATGTTGACATAAATAGCTGTTAACCAACTTATAACAATATTCAAAATTATTTCTAAATGCTGACCCATGGTTAAAGATCAAATTTATGGCGTTAATAAATCATATTCGACATATTATTAAAGACGTATCGCTCAAGCCATGCAAAGCGTGTTAACCTATTTTATTTTTATTTATTTTTTGTTATTTAATATTTCTTCTGAATATATACTTGTATTACTAGGAGCGTTTATTGTTTAAAAATGTAAAGCAAAATGATACAACACTAATACGTCTCTTGAAATTAACAACATAATTTATATTAGTTAAGTTATTTTAAATTGCACTAGTCGAATTAAATGCGTGATATCAATGCGCATTTTCCGAAGACAGGCTTTTTTTTATTTTGGACAATAAAATTTTCCATTCTACGTTTCCCTACAATATAATTTTTTATTGGTATTATGGATATTCAGTTGTAATACACATTGTTTAGCAATATTACAATGTCAGACCATAAAGAACTAAATTTCTTTAATGTATTATAATGATATCGCAATCTGTCATCATGCAGATTACTTAAAAAGTCTGCACACATGTAACGTCATTAAAACAGAAATAATGTCATACTGACAAAGCAATGTCTTAAATCCAAATGAAAAGGTTCCTATTCAAATGCGTTGCGGAACTTTTAAATTGCAAATTTAGGAAAAGAGCGTTGTAGAATAAATCCATCCATATAAATCGGGGATTTGTCAAGCATCATTTTAGAGTCGCAATCTCAAGTTTACAATTGAATAGGCTTAATTCGTAAATAGCAAGCATAAGCTGGCTTTGTGGATGCAATATTCTAATGCCCATCAATTCCATTTTGCAGTTGAACGGCTTGTAGTACAGGTGAGTAATTGGGGGGTCACGAATATGAAGACTATTTCTGTTGGAACCGGAAAGTGTCAGAATATTATATCTTAAATCTGTATTTCAGAAAAGGACGTAATATTTATAACATTACAAATAAAACAAATTTTAAATATTAAATAATGAAGTCACAAGAAGGAAGCAAAACCGCATAAGGTTCTCACTAAATAATTTTAGCATAAAACTAGTATTATTATTTGTCCACCATTAAGGGACACTGCAGACCTTCTGATGGTTTATTCAATTTACAATAGACATACAGTCCATGAGTTCAAAACATATTAACATATAAGGCATGAAATGTGATCAGAATGGAATTTCATAATTTGTTATATAAAGTATTAATACATGAACATGTCTAGGACAATTAGATTTTAGCGTTTAGAATATATTTTACGATGTTATAACGATGACATAAAAACAACAAAGACAAATATATAAGAGAGCGAGAATTAAGTTTCAGTAATAAATAATACACAATTAATCATAATAATATTTATACAGGTTTCTTTGACCACATGCTATATGTATAACGATGGCTAAGTTTATGTTGGTACTTGTTATCAGATTGCATTAATTCAATAAAATGTATCAATGTTTGGTCTTTTTCAGTATTATTTATTTATAAACAATTATAATATCATAAGGAACATTCTAATAAAAAATGATAGTCATTCTCAAGATCTTTGCGGTGTTGACATGTTCTAATCTATGAGATGAAACCCTTGATCTGCAAAGATCAAATCTATACTTATTTATACTGACATGTTTTAAGTAATGGTACATTTCAAATAAAAAAAAAGAATGTAACGTATTACTCTTAAGGAAGTATTAAGTCCAATTTGAGATAAATGTATCATTTAACATAGACTTTACCAAGGATAAACACTTTTTATCACCCACACAAGGGGTCACAACTCTAAGTGTTTTTGGTAAAGAATGGTCCATCATTAGCGTCTTACGATATCATAATATCGTCAACAACCAGCTGTGAAAAGCTGGTCAGCATTTGGTGCAAAATAATGCTACCTTAATATCAAACCTCGAATTTCGGCATTGTCCGTAAAAAAGGTTAATACTCGGGTATTTTTGGTCGATTTAAAAATTTTAAATACATTATTGATGCCAGTCCCGATTTGTGAAAATATTCAAACTAGGTGAAACGCGCTCTTAGATACTCCTGTTTACCTATTATTCGTAACCTTTAAACGATACTTATAACAATCATGCACTGTATCCAACCAGTTTTTATAAAATATGGGGTTCCGTATATTCCTTACAAAGGGATGTATTAATCTTAATGAAAACGATCGAATGTCAGAACTGTCCATGTATTTAGCAATTTACTTCTTTCCCAATATATCATTGTTATCCCCGCGCTTTTTGAAAAAAAGGTGGGGATATTGTGGTTATCTCCGTCGTCCGTCCGTCCGTCCGTCCGTCCGTCCGTCCGTCCGTCCGTCCGTCCGTC
>VMBQ01000699.1:13354-177972 GCA_007657795.1 Dreissena rostriformis | reverse complement strand
AAATTCCCAATTTAAGGTAAAAAACAATTCTTTTTTTTTTTTTTTTTTTGAAAATGTGTGAAGACGTGAAATCGCTAAGGCGGCCATATTTGCGTACGCTACGACAGACTAGACCATGCGTAACTTTAACGTTGGAACTTACGAATTCGTAGCAGGTGGTTGCGTAAGTATTTTTTTGTGAAACGCTCGGATTTTCTTACGAACTTCGAAAGTATACTTACGTAAGAAACCATGCGTACGAACGTTGATGAAACGGGGCCATTGTCTTTTGTATTGCCTGGTGAGATAATTTGTTTCCACTGTTATATCTAAATAACGATCAACGGTTACACTTGCGTTTTTTCATATGCAATAATTTCAACTCATGAATACATGAACAAGTATTCCTTACTTCTCCCTGATTGACAAAATTAATCATAAATATATTTACTGTAGTAAATTAAATTTCTCTAAGAGTCAGTACTATAATTTATTTCTGTAACGTAATACAGTAGTATAAAACATGGCGGACGGAGATACATTTTTCGCACAAACATCGCTTCTGAACTGTGTACATATGTTTAATTATCACTGCAAATATAATATTTTCTTATAAGGAAGAGGATGCATTCACAATTTTTTGTTAGCAATTCTTTATCTGTATTATGCAATAATGCAACTGGGAAAATTGTTCGCAACTTATCCGGCAGTTCTTATAAAAACATTTTAAGAAACACGTGCTCACAATGAAATACCATTCTATGCATAGTAACAGACAAGTACGATCCTTAAAGAACATTTTCAAAGAGGTGAATGTAATTGATGCATCAGAAGGGTAAAAGCAAGATCTTCATGTTTATGAAGAAAATATGGCCGATCGGTCGTGAAGTTCAGGAAGAATCGATCCATTTAGTTTAGGTGAGTTATCAATTTTTGAAAAGACGAATCCTGACCATAACTTTTCTATGACTAGGTTGTCTTATATAATTTAGACCCAGAACAGAAAAAAACAAGTATACAAGCAATTAATGGGAATGTTTTTTCAGGAAGAGATTGAAATCAAGACAAAGGAAATATGTTATATAAGGTAAATAAATACATCCAATTCTATGAAAAGGATCCAAATTTTGTATATGTGTAGTGAACGTTGCTTGTATAAGTATTTCATTTTAATAATAGTTATTAAATATATTTTAATTTATATATGGAATTTAAGACGACGTAAGTAATTTTAAAACTGGTTTTACATAGGAATACGAATACTAAATTAAAACAATATCATGTTATTTATTTTTATTTAATGCTTTCCGGTGGTTTATTACGAAATATCAGTGAATTAAAACTGATAATTTCACTGTTTCAAACAATGAAAATTATCAGTGAAAATTATCGATAATTTTCACTGTTTACTGTGAAATGACGTAATTATTTTGACGAAATGACGTCATTATCCCAACGACATTCTTTAGTTAAACTCTTTAACAATGTATATAAACTGTGAAAAAAAAACATGAAATAAAAAGAAAATTTGTTGGATTCGGTGGAATATCGATTTTAATTCACTCGTCATCATAGAAAATATATATTTTAACTCGTGGCTGCGCCACTCGTGAAAATATTAATTTTTTATGATCACTCGTGAATTAAAATCGATAATCCACCGAATCCAACAATTATCCTCTATATTAACTGTTAATGTGAACAATTCATATGTTACCGATTTAATTTAGAATGAGTTCAATGGTCTTATTAAAAGTTAAGCTTATCGCAAGGCCAACGCTGTAGATCCAATACAGAAACCTTTAATTTCTACACGATTTTGTGATAAAAAACACAGGATTGAAATACATATATTAAATAATCAAACCTAACACGAATGAAAAAACATTACCGCTTGATAAAACATTCCACCGAATTTACACCATATTTTATAATGCATTTACACTGAAATCTCGCATGAACCCTACATACAGTCAAACCTGTCCCAGATACCACCTTTTTATAGAGACCACCTGTCCATAAAGACCACAACGATTTCATCCCAATCCTTTCAATTCCTTTCAATCGACCCTGCGAATAAAGACCACCTGTGAACAAAGACCACAACGACCAAATTCCTTCAGTGGTCTTTATTGACAGGTTAGACTGTATGCATCATTTAAGTTCACCCCCTTGATTTATGACAGAGGCAGGTAGAGCACCATACCGTCATTTAAATCTGACTTAATTATTATTAATATTATTGATACACAATTGGAATACATATTACAAATACAGGTGAATGCGTGACGAGCTGAATAGCAACACATACAATATAGAGCAAGTGGTTGTTTTTAAATAATGCTCAATTCAAGAGTCTAAATGAACGATGGTTCGAATATGTTGGGTGTTGAAACTTCCGACTTCGTGTTAAAACGACGGGTCGGATACCAGACTGTATGTATTCTAAACACTACTTGGGCTTTGGGGAGACAAACTAATCATAAAGTGATCACGAATTTATTCAAGCTCTTGGATCAACATTCCAGTAAAAATTGAATTCACAGCAGCTTCATATGTTGAGGTGTATTGATTGTACATCATCACCCACACATGCTCATTCCTGGTCAGCTTCACAGAGCTTGAGGCAGAAGTACATGTCGGCGCGTCAGAATTGTAATTTTGTGTAGCCGTCAGACGTAACACTCCGCTAATGCTTGCACTGCCTTTTTCTATGTAAAATACGATGGATTTGTTGGCGTTAACGTATAATTGGGCAGTGAAATAGTATATCCCATCCACAGGAGTTGTAAAGTGTGCAGTGTTGGGTTTGTACGCATTCACTTCGTTAAACTCCACAACTTGAAATCGAAAGACACGATTTGTCAAAACGTTGCTTCGGTAGGCGTAGAAGGCTACTGCATGGCCTGTAATATGAATCTAATATTGTATTTCCATGTTAAACCTATCTATTGCTAAATATTAGATAAATAAAATGTAACTTCACACTCTGCTCGTTTGACAGATAACATATCAAATGCAGTTTATTACGCCTATTCGTGGATGTTGGGATAAAAAGAAAAATATAATAAGTTATTAAATTACAACACATAAAATGCTTATATCAAATGCTTCCTCATCAACTATTTGAAGCTAAAACACGGCTCTGGTGCCGTCAAGGATAGGACAACAAATCGATAATTGCCGGAGGGACAAAACGTTTTGCATGGATTATAAGGATAGATGTCGCAATATTTCATATTTTGTACTGCATATTTATCTAATAAAAACGTTTCTTCCATTTTTATCAATAACATTTTAATCAGCCACGTATACAAATATATTCAACGTTGAAATCTTGTTGCGTGATATTCATTCACGGATGTAGATTTTTTTTAAGTGTTTTCTTCGATTTTGAGTATTGTTTAAATTAAATTTTACAAAAATATGTGTATAATAATTATATGGAATTCTACTTTATCTGATAATAACAATTGATTGCGCTACATAATGGCAACATTTTTGACGATGCTTCAGCAGCTCGTCTAAGTTATCATACCATGAAAAAAAATACAATGGCGACCTACCTAAAAGACCGATTGAGTAAGTTAAATTTTCTCAATCGGCATACCTCGGATTGAGTTAGCTAAATTTTCTCAATCGGCATACCTCGTTGATTTTCATTGAAATATGGGAAACAACAACAACAATTGGCAAATGCCGAAGAAAATGTTTGAATTATTAGGAAGCTCGATAATAACAGTGGCAAATGCCGAAGAAAATGTTTGAATTATTAGGAAGCTCGATAATAACAGTGAAATACGATGTTATTGCGCAAAGTAGAGAACTTAACTTGTATGTGGTTTGATAGTGGAATACAATGAAGTGTCATTTTCATCATTGTTTAAAGTCATTGAACTGGAAGTGGAGCTGAATGGGTCAAGCTCCCCACGGGTAATTCTTTCCCGTACCCTGGGTACTCTAAAGTATACTTCACCGTACATCGATTTTTTCGTACCCATATGTGAAAATGAATAGCTCCTTTGCAGAAGTATGCCTCTTGTTATCAATAAAGTTTTACAAAGAACTGTGAGTTGTCTAAAAGTCCATTACACTGCAGCTATGCCAAAAACTCTTAAATTAAGGATGCGGATAAATGGCAAGCAATAAAAATAACACAATTGTGGTTATGTAGATAAACTTAAATTGATGCTTTTATATCCATTCTCTTAAAAAG
The DNA here is from genome assembly GCA_007657795.1 of Dreissena rostriformis. Taxonomy (NCBI): domain Eukaryota; kingdom Metazoa; phylum Mollusca; class Bivalvia; order Myida; family Dreissenidae; genus Dreissena; species Dreissena rostriformis. The sequence continues at coordinate 173,777 of VMBQ01000699.1, read as the reverse complement.
CATCGTTACACCAGTATTGTCAGTACTTTGATTAAAAATGGCGTCAGGTTATTTTGCGCAAGTGAGCCTTTTCTTACTATGGATATCCTTATATGAAATTTTAACAATTATTGTGCGGTTGATTTCGACATCCGTATTAGATATGACAATTCTGGATGATCGGCACTTTCTAAGGTTGTGTGTTTCGATGTTTACGTCAAAATTAAATGATAAATAATATAACCAGTAATCTTAATTGAACGTGTGTCTTGTTTAACATTACGATTTTCTGAAAATCTATAATAATGGGTTTGCACTAATGATGTCAGTTAATACAGTGGCTGGATTCGAATATGTGACTATCAATCTTAAGGCGAATAAATTACAACTTGATCATCACTGCCCGTTCTGCCAACACACATACACTGCGCTATATAATAAAGCCACCTTCTCACATAGATAATTTGTAACAAATCGATTTGTTTACCAAAACTTCTGTCATGTATTACGTAAGATTGTATGTAAACTTCTTCGTACTATTTTGACCACATCCTCTTAACATGGTGTTTCGATTTGTGTATTATTATATGGTTAAGACTGACGATTTACTATGTACACGTCATTATAAACGTCTGTTCTGTTCTGTCCTATATAAAGCAAAGATACAAACAAACACACCCTTATCACAAAATTAGGAGAGTTCGCTAAACAAGGACATACGCGAATGTATATATTAAATGCCTAGTTACACCGGGTTGTACAACGTGATAAGGTCTTAAAAAGTAAAACATTGAAATGACGCTGGCTAGGTAGCTCTTCGTTCGAATTAGAGCAATATTTAATCCAACAACTATTTCATTTTCAATCGTAAACGTTACAAATCAATATGGTGTGAAGTATTAAATACTTTTGAGTTGATTTCAACATTGAGCATCAACCTCTGTGCAGTTATACAACTATAATTTGTATCGCAAATACGTCAACTACTGTATTTTACTATTATCGTTCGCAGTTTTTAGAAGAATATATACATAAAAAGTAAGAGTATATCGAGCATTTATCCTGCGACATATTATGTCAGGGAAGACATCTACAGCCGATCCGACATCAAAAGTTGATCGAGATTGCCTTTTTCTAAAATACGAAAACCCGCAAGAGAAAAAACAACTCGCCTTACCACCTCAACAAAAACTACCTATAAACGGTTTAGCGTTATAATGCAAAACATCAGCCCTTCAAATGGTAAACAAACAAGCAATTGCTCCATGAAAGAGTTTTTTTATTCTGATAATTTGAAGCTACGACAAATGCCAAGAAAGATCTGACGCTCTTTCTTGAAATGTCAGGAGTGAATGCGTTGAAAAAAAAGAGTTAAGATATTACGGGAATATGTACATGATGTTGTTAAAGTTAAACACGTTTATTATAATTATAGACAAACAAAACTTTGTAAAGGAACAATAACACCGAACAAAGAATATAATGTATATGGTATGAGATATTATGTGCGTTTGTACCAATCCATCGCATAAGACTACATTATGTGAGGGCCGGAGAATATGCCAGCTATCCTACTTAATTTTCATAATATACTCCAAGAAAACGTTTAACTATAGCTGCAATTATTATCTATTTAGTTTTTACTGAACTATTTAGAATTTTGCTGAGGTCTTAAACTGTTGCGAGGGACCAAAGAACCCGGGGAAAACCCCACATGTCCACTATAATCAACACAAAGCAAGCTCACGTACATCGGGATAAAGAGAACCCGTTTAGCCGAGGTGAGAAGCGCGTGTACCACCACTGCAAAAGCCGGGTCAACCAAAGAGATTTCGTTTTCGTATGTCGTTGTCAGGTGATTGAATCTACTTAAAGATACATTAGTAGATTGCGGCATTTATAAATTAAGTTTAAAATTAAGATATCATTGCATTTTAAGAAAGATGGTGCTGTATGCATAATGTTTTGAATTCAGGTAATCATAAATTGTCTTATTAGGCAGGACCAAATAAATAGAATTCGACACTTGTTGAATGAATTAAACAAAACACATAGCCAGTCCCCCGATAACTGTACAACTGTCTACCCCCAATCTCCATGCAGAGTTGTCGTTCTTTGCTCTCAATCACAACCTCTGCCATCACAAGTAAATCCTACCAGATTCGGTAGGATGTTATTTTTTGTTTGTTTTAGTATTATTTTATGAAAAGTAGTATCATTTTCTTGTATATGTGGAAAATAGTGTATAAGATTAGGTTCATAATAAAAAAATAAATAAACTAAATAAAAAAAGTTGTTTTTTATTTTATTAAAATAACCGTTGATTCTTCAAGACGACATTATTGAACCACGTGGCTAGGCTATCATCGCGTGTTTTTTTTATATCATTATAATATGATTCTTTTTTCCGGTTAAACTAAAAACTATTTTGTTTTTTTACAAAGGAAACAAATCTCCGGCACTTTTTTCTTCAGAGTATACACATGGGTATCTATTCCGTTGATACTGAAAGACGCAATCATTGTATGACATGGCTCGGCTATCACCACGTGGTCGCTTATGACGGCAGGGAATTGATCCAGCTATGCTGGTTCCAGTCAAATCTGATTTGACTGGAACCAGCATAGCTGGATCAAATTCCTGCCGTATTGCCAACTCGTTCAAAAAATGTTTTTGATTTTCAAATTATGACTTACGTATTTTCATTGGTTTCTATTTTCCTGATCCGGAGGCCAAGTGGTGGATCCTGAAAGAAATAAAAACAAATGAGTGTCACTCGTAAAACAAATGCATCAGAAATGCATCATGCTGTTAAAAGAAAGGTAATTAGCACAACTCGAGGTATGTGATTTGATAGAAAATTATGGAAATTAGATCTTAAAAATCAAAACTCACCCCTTGCAGGCAGCTGGACAGAGCAAATGGGAAAACGCACTAGCGCCAGGAATGACACTTATAATGTGTGGGCAGGCGGCCTCACATGCAGCCTCGGTGGCGTCAGACCCAAGAGCGTGTCGGAGCTTGGCCGTAATATCGGCCACTGAAAAGCGATTACGGTATTAAAAAGTATAATTAATATACAGATGTATACACACATACGCAAAATTAAACAACCGTCGAAATAACTTTGCGGTATTATTGTTTTATTTAAATTTAAGATTTGTAAATATGTTTAGCCGAAGATATCTAAGATTTAATTTAAATATCTCGGTCTCCAAATGTTATCTTTGCCTTACGGTGAAACTGGTGAGTTCCAATGACGAATCTCTCCTCAATGCTGGCACAGTAGACCATTGGCAACAGAACGAGCAGGCACGCGGCGATATTCATCTTGGGATCTAAATGGATAGCTTTTGTCTTAAAGAATATTGCACAATTACAATAATTAATTATGTTGATATATCTTATGAGAATATTGCATATAGTGTAAGTGAAATAATAAAAAAAACGAATCTGATGTATCTTGATGAAAAAATGAGCACAAAATAAAAATATATATCCTCAGACATTCATCTGCAAGTATGTTTACAATATGCTCGATATTGAAAGTTCTGAAAGCCGTGAATTTGAACAATTACACTTATATTGCAACACATTGTTTATATTTTATATCAAATAACACACTAACGATTTTGACAATTTGATGTGCCTATTGCGTAAGAAGGCTTATATATCAGAGTCAGAAAAACTGATTTTAACAATGTTTTAAAGTAAATTCTCTAAGCATTAACAGAATGTTGTACACAAAGTTTAATTGCTATCACATCATATCTGTATCAAACAGATAAGCTTATTACAAACATGATTTTGAAAATTAACAAACCGTGAAAGTTTCTTGCTCAATAATGACAAATGCGTCTGCTCAATCGGAGCATTGGAGGGGTTTCAAACCGAATAATTGCTTTCGAATTTTTGCAATTATTAGGTGAAATTAGAAACTTAAAACGTTCGTTATCATTTACATTTAAAACAAAATGCAAAACGTAAATTATATGCCATTATTGAAAGTCATAATGTAAAGTATTTTGAAATTCGAGTAAGTGAAAGTGCTTCCTAAACCAATCAATTATATAAAGGAATATTTGAATTTTGAAAACGTATCCATATTTTATTTAAATAATATGTTTAAGGTAAGCATGTACCTTGTGGATGTCAGAGGTGACTTAAACTTACGTCTAAAGAATGACCCTTTATATACTCTCAATTATCCAGGTCTCGTAATGAGGACATCACCGTTTTGGACAAAACAAAAGATTAGTGGAATACGATGTTAATAAATTACTATTGCGCAAAGTAGAGAAATTGACTTATATGTGGTACCGTTCGATAGTGGAATAGTGTCATTTTCAACATTGTTCGAAGTCATTGAACTGGAAGTGGAGCTGAATGGGTCAAGTTCCCCACGGGTACTACTTCCCCGTATCCCGGGTACTTTGAAGTATACCACACCGTACACCGATTTTCAAATGATACTTTTGGGTACCCCGGTATACTTACAGGTACCACATCTTTCCTAATAATAAAAATTCGTACCCAATTTTGTTTTTGTACCCAAAAAATATCGTACCCAATTTATTTTCCTACCCAATTGTTTTTCGTACCCAAATTTTTGTTCGTACCCAAATTTTGTTGAGTACCCAAATGTACCCACATTTGTTTTCGTATCCAAATTTTTTTTTTGGAATAATTTTTTCGTACCCACATATATTTTTTGTTCGTACCCATATGTGAAAATGAATGGCTCCTTTGTAGAAGTATGCCTCTTGTTCTTAATAAAGTTTTACAAAGAACTGTGGATTGTCTAAAAGTCCATGTACACTGCAGCTATGCCAACTCTTAAATTAAGGATGCGGATAAATGACAAGCAATACAAATTACACAATTGTGGTGATGTAGATAAACTTAAGTTGCTGCTTTTATATCCATCCTCTTCAAAAGCATCGTCACACTAGTACTGTCAGTACTTTGATATTCTCTTTCACTCGGGGTAACACGTTTTGGTAATTATCCCCACGCTTTTAAAAGCGTGGGGATATTGTATTGATCTCCTCTTTTTTTTTAATCGGACACTATCTCCTATTACACTATTAGCACTAGAACCTTGAAACTTACACACATGGTAGCTATGAGCATATGTGCGACGGTGACGGAATTTTGATCTGACCCCTGGGTCAAAAGTTATGGGTAAATAAATGGGTAAAATGGGTGAAATGGGTAAAAAAATCATTTTACTAACAACATGCGACACACATGCTAATAACTTTTGACCCAGGGGTCAGATCAAAATTCCAAATAATGCACCGTCGCACATATGCTCTAAGCTACCATGTGTGTAAGTAAGGTTCTAGTGCTAATAGTGTATGAGGAGATAGTGGAGAATGGGGGTTGGGGTGGGGCCACAATTTAGTTTTAACATAACTTCTGCATGTATTCACCAATTGATGTGACGTCACTTTAATACTGAACATCTCTTATGACAACACGGTCTATCTCGATCATCCATGTCCACATTACCCACCCCAGGGCCATTGATAAAGGTAAAGGAAGCTTGGTTCCCGTCTTCTTTCAAATTTTTCGAGAGGTCCACGGGAACTACTTCCCCGTACCCCCAATTGTTTTTCGTACCCAATTTTTTGGTACCCAATTTTTTTTCATACCCAAATTCTTTTCGTACCCAACAATAATTTTCGTAAGAAATTGTTTTCGTACCCAAATTTTTTTCGTACCCAATTTTTTTTTCGTACCCAATTGTTTTTTCGTACCCAATTTTTTTTCGTACCCAATTTTTTTCGTACAATTTTTTTTTCGTTTCCATATTTTTTTTCGTACCCAAATTTTTTTTCGTACCCACATTTTGTTTCCCACCCAAACATTTTTTCGTACCCAATTTTTTTCGTACCCAAATTTTGTTTTGTACCCAAATTTTGTTTCGTACCCATTTTTTTCCCCATTTTTTTTTCGTTCCCACCCTGAGGTCCCACCAACATAGACCTTGCCCATCCAAAATTGCGTTTTAATATAACATCTATGCGGCGTGGGGATACGCGTCGGCATCTGCCGCGCCATTTCTAGTTTAGGAATGAATTTGTAAAAAATACCGTGTAGGTAAAATCATTAACTCGATCGTTAGTTTCAGTAACACAACAAACAAAATTAACGGCGCTAAAACTTTAGACGTGCACCGGTTGATATATGCCGTAATGCGTAATGTATAACGATTACCATGTAGCCAATCGAAATGTGCGTAATTAAGCTGAGTGGGGTTATTGGTCTGTATGATTTCAAGTTTACAATTTATAATCATTTCTTTACTTCTCATATTTTAGGGGAATAAGTGACACAAGAAATATTGCTCAAATGTCCTTATCAAAGAAGTTCCACTAGTGACTGCAATGATCGTGTCTCAGACGAGGAAGACATAACATGTTTATGATATTTAAAGACTTGGACACCATATGCTGTTGGTAGGGAGTGGGGGAAGGACAGTACTGTAATGATCGTGTCTCAAACGAGGAAGACATAATATGTTTATGATATTTAAAGGCTATGACATCCTCTCCTGTTCGTAGGGAGTGGGTGGGGGGCAGTACAATATGCTAGATAAGCTCTAGTCTGTACTTGAACAACCGGTCACTCTGATTTATGGAACACACACACAGATAATATATGCACCATGGACACCACATTTAGGCTTAATACACTTGCAATCAGGCGTGTTCCATATTGATGGCTAGCTGCCAGACCACTTGAAATCCTACGTCCCAGAACGATTGTAACTGTACTTTGTTGCTAAAGACTAAAGCAAACGTCACACATTTTGCTGTATGTCAGCGTTTAAAACTAGGACACGTAGGGAGTGGGGGAATGGCAGTACATCATGCTAGATTAGCTCCAGTCTGCACAAGAAGAACGGGTCAATGTGCTATATGGAACAGACACATGCATATAATATATTAACCATGTACATCTGAAGTCCTTTGATCACATTTAGGTGTAATACACTTGCAACCACCTTAGTCCCCCACCCCTCCACCCACAAACAGGTCCCATACAAAGTGTGACTTTTCTTTGTTACTAGTGACCAATGCCCATCCGTACTGTCTCAATTTTCGGAATGACTGTCAATTATTAACGAAATCTAAGTGAAATCTCGAGTCATCCATAATGACAATTAAGCGCTACGACGTTTTAGCCCATTTATGCCTAGCGTCTAGAAAAAAGGCCTTGGCAATCAGCGTAGACCCAGATGAGACGCCGCATGATGCGGCGTCCCATCAGGGTCTGCGCTGTTTGCTTAAAGGAATTTCTGTAAAAAATATTCTTAATATAGAAATAAATATACTAGACATCCCTTATTTTGGAAATAAATTGATCCAATTTAGTAGTATGTGATAGTCCACTAGGCATAAATTAAACCATGACTAAAATCGAACATTTGTGGTTAACCATAGCGTTGCCACGATTTTATGAGAATTTAGGCCCCTCAAAGTCCCATAGTATCCTTATCTGACGTATCCTTACCGGTGGTATTTGTGGTCGTCAACGTTACACCATGATATATATAATTATTATTGGCATTCATTAATTGCAGCAAATTGTAATGGTATTTATTTCAAAATGGTATATGTCTTTAAATATGCTTAGAGCAACTGATTTTGTATTTATTTAAAAAAAAACTGCTAACATCGTCTGTATTTATATACATATGTTTTGCAAATTGCATATTTATTGTATTCATTTAAAAATTGTTAACCACGTCTGTATAAATATGTTTTGCATATTCAAATGCATATTCAATATTTGCTCATCTCCACTACAGAAAAGGTATGGTCATTTATGTTAACTAAACACCTTTTTCCTTACTGTTGATCTTGTTGTCGTGTTTTTGTTTGTTTGTTTGTTTGTTTGTTGTTTTTTTCTTCACAAAATACGGAATATGAATGTCTTATCATGGTGAAACATTCTTTGTAAATGTATGTGTTAACACGATGTACTACATGTACAAGTCTTGAATAAAATGTCTGTCTGTCTGTCTGATATATTTCGCTCAACGCCGCAGGGTGCTCTAATATGTAAATTGAACAAGAGTACGCTTTGCTACAAACATGACACGATATGACCTAGGTTTCGGATAGGATTCCAATTCGGATATTCTGCGACGACAACACTATGACTACTCCAAGGAGTGGTAGGGGATCACGACATCTTAATATGGCGAGTACCACCGAAAATTGCTGCCTCGGTTGAAACATTTTCCACAAAAATCAAACTGAAACAGGTAGTATAGATAAGTTTCCATTCTATTCATAGCCTATCTTCTGCACGGAGTCGTGAGCTTTCTTGTGTTATCTGTATTGTCCCATTATTCAACGCACGTTTGGAGAACACATTAACACATTTTAATTAAAGGCGCAAAGTATTCAGATAAATTCCACAGAATAAAGTTAATTTTGTTCATTGTTGAATGTTATTGTTCTCAAAATAATAAAGAGTTGTTGTTACTTCAAACTAATTGATCATGCATACAATGACATAACATCACTCTTTTGTGATTTTAACACATTTTCTATGAGATTTAATGCTATTAGGCTGTGTGTACTTAATGGAGGATACCACGTTCTAAACAGTAAAACAAATATTAGAAATATGTTGCAATTTCCATATTAAGTGTCACACGGCAATTGTTGTTCTCATTGAAAAAAACATTACAAAAATGAAGCAACAAACACGGGTTCAAACCCTTGTCCTACATTGTTGATATTTTACATATTCGATCATTATATACACCCGCTTGATAATCCGCTTCTGTAAAAAATTCAAAACAAATGTGAAACCATTTGTTTCCAAGCGATTCATTAATTGATCAAGCCATATCATGCATCCCTTAAAAACACACACACTTCCATGAAGTCGAAAGATTTGCACGCCTCTAGGTTATCACTTACGCAAATGAATATGCATAAACAAGAATGTTTTCTTTTACTACCATTGAACGATACGATCTCATTGGCCACCGTGCACCGGTGTATTTGTATTAAAAAAATAATAATCATACTAATTTATCATCGTTGAAAACCCGAGCAGGTATATTTGACCTACTTTGTCTCAAAATTAATTGTTTTTCCCCTGCATGGTCAACGGGGCAGGTCGGCACATAATGTAGTCGTGAAGACTCGGCGACGACCTGTAAATAAACTCTGAATTACACACACATGCATACAATATATTGTTTCTTAAATTTCATACTGATTCAATGATACAATACACATGTACTAAAATGTTGGGCAGAGTGTTCACCGCAGCCTTTCTTAACACGTTTGACAGATGCAACACACATTCAGGGGTTGATAGATTTTTATAGAACAATATTTCATGGAAAAATATTGAATAGTTCATTTGCTATTAATGCCATATAAACGGAATGTATTCTGTTGTGTGTTTTTTTTTTAAATGCTGTGATTGCTTATGGATCGATCCTCTATTATTCAGCGAATTTAAGGCCGCATTTTAATTTCATATCGGTGAACATGTATGCTGCGTAATATATAGCCGCAAAATGTAGCCCCAAATTGGACCTATGAAACACCGAAACACTGAATATAGGTCACGGCCCGCAAGATAGACAATGCGATCGTTGCATTGTTATGCGAGTCAGATTTTCGGATCAGAAATCGGGTAAATGGGAGTAATCAAGATCATTACTGATGTGGCAGATGCAGTGATGTCATCTTTTAATGGGTACAGTGTTTCACAGCTTGAATCATAGATAACATAGTTTGTCATGCATGTGTATCTCCTGAAGCTGCACATTTTGAGTAGTAAAAGATCAAGGTCAAGGTCATCCTTCAGGTCAAAGGTAAAAAATATGGGTCATTGTATGCATGATATTTTATTTATCCTGCCACGTTGTTACCATAGTTAAAAAGCTACGCTTATATTTTAGTTAGTCGAAACATTCTATGTTTAAAAGTATGACCCTCAGAAGTTCATATGAATGCGACACGTCCGTTACGTCGAGCTTTACACACATCTTTTCTGTATACAATCTTTCTTTGTTGTGTTCATTTGTGTCAGTTAACACGAGTTTCCAATGAAAACGTGTTTATGATATACAGCCAAACATGTACAGCAACGTTATCATAAATATAGAAAACAATGAAACTCTGGACAATCTTATAAGAGTAAAATTCTTGTTTTTATCCAAAAATGTCTACACTAGCACCCAACTATAAACGGGCAATAATTAAACTAAGATCACCAACTTTTATCGTTAAATTCTGTGACATTAAGAGGATTGCTCCCAGGGTCAGTGGTTCGAGCCCAAGTGTGGATTGTCTAAAAGTCCATGTACACTGCAGCTATGCCAAATCTTAAATTAAGGATGCGGATAAATGACAAGCAATACAAATTACACAATTGTGATGATGTAGATAAACTTAAGTTGCTGCTTTTATATCCATCCTCTTCAAAAGCATCGTCACACCAGTACTGTCAGTATTTTGATATTCTATTTCACTCGGGGTAACACGTTTTGGTAATTATCCCCACGCTTTTTAAAGCGTGGGGATATTATATTGATCTCCGCTTTTTTTTAAAAATCGGCCACTATCTCCTCCTACACTATTAGCACTAGAACCTTGAAACTTACACACATGGTAACTATGAGCATATGTGCCTCGGTGACGGTGACGGACTTTTGATCTGACCCCTGCGTCAAAAGTTATGGGTTAATAAATGGGTAAAATGGGTTAAAAAACTCATTTTACTAACAACATGCGACACACATGATAATAACTGTTGACCCAGGGGTCAGATCAAAATTCTAAATAGTGCACCGTCGCACATATGCTCTTAGCTACCATGTGTGTAAGTTTCAAGGTTCTAGTGCTTATAGTGCATAAGAGGAAAGTGGAGAATGGGGTTTGGGGTGGGGCCCACAACTTTGTGTTAACATAACTCCTGCATGTATCACCAATTGACGTGACGTCACTTTAATACTTAACATCTCTTATGACAACACGGTCTATCTCGACCATCCATGTCCACATTACCCACCCCAAGGCCATTGATAAAGGTAAAGGCAGCTTGGTTCCCGTCTTCTTTCAAATTTATCGAGAGGTCCACGGGTACTACTTTCCCGTACCTCAAATGTTTTTTCGTACCCAAATTTTTCTTCGTACCCAATTTTTTTTCGTACCCAAGTATTTTTTCGTACCCAATTTTTTTTCGTACCCAATTTTTTTTCGTACCAATTTTTTTTCGTACACATATTTTTGTTCGTACCCAATTTTTTTTCGTACCCACATTTTGTTTCCTACCCAAACTTTTTTTCGTACCAAATTGTTTCGTACCCAAATTTTGTTTCGTACCCAAATTTTGTTTCGTACCCATTTTTTTCCCAATTTATTGTTCGTTCCCACCCTGGGGACCCACCAACATAGGCCTTGCCCATCCAAAATTGCCTTTAAATATAACATCTATGCGGCGTGGGGATACGCGTCGGCATCTGTCGAGCCATTTCTAGTTGAATATAAATCTGAGGGTTTTCTTAATTACACTCGAAAGGCGACCCATGTTGGATGTCAAATTGCCTTTGTTTTATTTTTTTGCATAATTTAACAGTACTTCAGACATGTTAAAGTTATCCTAGTACAACTTAGCTTATCAAAGTTGTTAAACTAAAACCAAGTGCATAATTCTATGTCAGAAACTAAAAACTGCCCTATTCGCAAAAATAATACTTAAAATAACTGTACGTATAGTCAAGTTCTATAACCAACCGATATAGCATATCTAGAGCCTATAGAAACAGTAATTACGATTACATGCATAGTGTGATATATCTAGTACAATTATTATTTTAAAAAACGTTATCATAGAGGGTAGGATCATAAGTAGTTTCTTTTCAATTTTCACTACGTTCTTTTTTAATTTCATTGATTCGACAGTAGCATACAATTTTATGACGTTGTTAGACTGCTCCAACGAAAAGTGGGTTTCAAACTGCATTTTTACGGCTTCCCATAAAGTACAATGTGCTGTTTCTGTTAAGCGCAAAACAGCTCTGAATTATTTATTTCCCGAAAGTTGTTGCCGTTATTCTAATTGATTTTCACGCTAATAAGAAATACGGGATCCTGATGAATGAGGCGGAATTCGTGTAAAAAACAACACAACATATATTAAACAAGAGGGCAACATGTCGAAAGCGCTTATCTGAGACCACCAGGAATTTAACTGTTCTGAGCAGGTAGTTGTCACTAGATTTCACAATAAAACTGACTTCTACACATGTATGTCATGTGTTATAACACACCGCAATATTATTTATCTCAGTCCAGTTATCATATTAACAAAACTTGTTTATAATATTATTTGACAGTTTCATAATTAATGGGTTACACATGTGATATCTAGAGTGTTCAAATGGTTTAACTATATCCAGAGAAACAAACCTTCTCCTCCATAGTCCTTTTAATTAAAGGGTGAAAGCGATACAATAGTGTTAATAAATATTTAAATAAAATCTGGTGTTGCTTTTTACACAGAATGGGAGGTTATCCAATTGTTCGTGTCTTGACCTTAACCAACTTTTCGTTTGTGATAAGATAGTTTGGTCACTTCCAACAGAAACAGAGAGGTTTTATGTTTTACAAATTTATATACACACGTAGATCTTATAATACAAGCCTGCAAACGTCAATACATTTTGCAGTTATATTGACAATAAATGTAATTATAATATTTGGGGTCAATTGTACGCTTATATGCATACGTATGCACACAAATTTGCATTACCTTAAACAATCGTATGTTAAGACTGACAACGCATGTAGTAATTTATCTTTTTAATATAATATTTTCAAAATAGAAACGAAATAAACATTCTCAGAAGACAACACTTCTACACTATTGATCAGCCAAAAAAATCTGTGGAATTTGTTAACCATTCATTTAAGGGACGCAATCTAGAATAATCAATGAAACTGGCTTATTTCCTTGGAAACTACATTATACGGACGCAATCGAGTGTTTACTAAACATAAGCTTAGTTCCGATCCTTTCAGAGTAAGCTGATAAGCTGATAACGAGGATTGATGTTTCCTGTTTCAAAACATTCAGCAAAACAGTGTTTGTATGATTAAATAATTCAAAGAAGACCTAAAATACCAGTGGGCGAAATTGTGCACCCATCGGTAATCAGTAAGATGTCTATATATGTAGAGTATTTTTATGTTGTATTCAAACTACCAAAAATATCTCACAAACAGTATTTTTGTCATGTGACTCTATTGGTCGTCGTCAACAATTAAATGGATATGCATATCTATGGACTTTGTTTTTACCACGAGGCTTTACCCCACCCACATCATTTTGCCCGCAACCACGCTCTGCTGCCAAAATACAGTGGGTGGGTTAGGGCCGTGATAAAAACATAGCCCATCGATGTACACCAGCCTGCATGGGTGAATGAACACTGGACAGAAGAAAGAATTCCCACAACACGGAAATGGATATTATATTAAAAGAGAGGTAATACATTGACGTTATGTATATAATTGAATTGTATATAATTGATTGTTGGTTTAGTTTATGTAATCCTAAGTCGTTCATTTTTTGTGTTGCTTTAAGTATGAGGACATGAAATGTTGACAATAAATATATTTACCTACTTCAGTATTAAGAATTCATGAATGCTGACCCATGGTAACAAGATGAACTTCAGGGAGTTAATAAATCATATTCAACTTATATTAAAAGATGTATCAATCAAGCCATGCATAGAATGTTAACCTATTTTTATTTATTTTTGGCTTATTTAGAATTAATCCATCCATCTAAATCGGGGATTTGTCAAGCATCATTTTAGAGTCGCAATCTGAAGTTTACAATGAAATAGGCTTATTTCAAATATAAGAAGCATAAGCTGAATATGTGGATGCAATTTGCTAATGCCCATCAATTCCATTTTGCAGTTAAACGGATTGCATTGCAGGCGAATAATTGGGAGTTCACGCATATGAAAACTATTTTTTGTTTGCACCGGAAAGTTTCAGAATATTATATCTTAAATCTGTATTTTAGAAAAGTACGCAATATTTATAACATTACAAACAAAATAAATTTTAAATATTAAGTTACAAGAAAAAATCAAAACAGCATAATGTACTTACTACATAATTATAACATAAAACATAAAATTATGATTATTATTTGTAAACCATTTATTATATATTATAGGGGCAATATACACTTTCTAATGCCATGAGCTTCCTCACACTACGATGAAAGCGGATCATAAACGGATGCTCTTAAATGGATTTAATTGTGGCCCGTTACGGTGGAACGTATGATAACAAAACACATGTGTGCAAGCAGTTAGTCACTGGTATGTCTTATCTAACAAGACATTCCCAACACATGAACTTTATATAAAACGCATAAAAACTAACTGTTCATATTACTTGTTGTAGAACCTGTCATAAAGCAGACTAACTGTTCATATTACTTGTTGTAGAACCTGTCATAAAACAGACTAACTGTTCATATTGAATGTTGTAGAACCTGTCATAAAGACGAGAAATGTATGCTGGACATGTCATTCGCGAAAGGCAAGTAAGGCTTTACTTGCATATAAAGTAAGCTCTATGGGATGAGATCGTTCGACACTCAGCCTCTTATCCGTCGATGTTGATTGCATGCTTGGGAAACTCAGTGTTTCGGCTGTTGTGAAAAAGTTGAAGGCCCGGGCCTGCAATGCCTAAGTTTCGATTTGCCACTAATTAGTATATGAGCCGCGCTTTGTGAACACGGGGTTTAATGCATGTGCGTAAAGTGTGTCCCAGATTAGCCTTTGCAGTTCGTACAGGCTAATCAGGGACGATGTTTTCCGCTGGTATGATATTTGTTGTTTAAAGAAAGTCTCTTCTTAGCAAAAATCCAGTTTAGGCGGAATGTGTCGTCCCTGATTAGCCTGCGCGGACTGCGCACATGCATTAAACACCCTTTTCACAGAGCGCTACTCACATATTAATTTTAAAGAAAAATAAATTTCAACTGTTGTACTTCCTTTGATATAAGTGCGCCTTCGTTCCTTAGAAGATCCACGTTCTTGATATCTTATTCGTGCAATATGCCAAGACAGTTGTATTGGATTAGAATGCATATTTGGATAGTTTGCACGTAGTGCTGCAAATTTATGAAGTTACATTTTCCTTGCAAAAGCAGATTTTTGAGTATTCATCCTACAACTAAATGATTTTAATAGAAGGAAACTCTGAGTGTTCGATTAATGTGTGATTTCATTCCTACTTAGGTTGATCAGACACACATATGTACACTCTTTTTACGGACTACTTGTTTCCAAAAAAATTGTGATCGAATGTTCTTATAAATCAAGTTTTGCTGGAAGTGAAACTATATTCATGTAATGTGTACACTAAAAGCAATTTACAGTATAAGGATATTTGCGTAAGATGTTACTTCAATACAGCGTTTCTATTATATTTTTTTTAACTGAGTGCAAAACAATTCGCCAAAGTGCACGCGCTTGTCTGGAGATGTAATCACTCGAGTGCATCATTCAGTTCAGGGTCGCGAGTGTCTAGACATTCTGCAACGCTGTCGCATTAACATGTGACGTATTTGTGTGTTTTGGATGGATAACAATACTAAAATGTGTATACAAGTATTGGGATATATTGTTCGAATGAAACCGATGAGAGAGCATTTATTTATGATTTCTTTCATACTGTTGAATGTACTAAACAAACGCGATTTCTTAAAGTAATTGTTTTGTTGAACAATTGACGGATTCAGAACAGTGTCAGTGACCTAAAAGAGTGTTAAATTAAATAATGGTGGGGCAATGTTCGTTTACTTTCCGAAGTAAATTGACGTAAAATGTAAAGGTTAATTTGTTTATGAATACGTCGTTCCTTTGTTTGTTGACCAAATAATATCTTTCCACAACCAATTGTCTGCTTTACACCAACTATTTTCAAATGAAAAAGGAGAATGGCGATACTCAATTATATCTTATATGTCGTGCGCAGATTTTCAATATATATTATGAAAGCAAACAAAACTTGACGAATATATGCATGGTGATAATAATATAAAATATGGGGTTCAGTATGTGCATTAAATAGGGATGCAACAACCTTAATGCAAACGATCGAATGCAAGAAATGTCAATGTATTTAGAAATTCACTTGTTTCCTAATATATCATTTTTAAATATAAATCTTCGGGCTTTGTTCAGAACAACACAAGTCCACAAGTTATTAGCAGAAAGAAACAATTTACCACAGGATTCTTAAACCATTCATTTTAGAGACCCACTCAAGAATTGGCTATGAAAATGTCATATTTCCGTGCAAGCTTAACATTATAGGGACGTAATCGAGAGTTTGTAATTACATTAGCTTATTTCCAATTCCTCCAATATGAGTTGATACTGCGGTTGAATGAATCTTGATGCAATAAAGTCAGATTATTGTTAACAAAACGGGTTTCGTTTCAAACATAAGCGCAATTGCCTCAAATTCCCTTGCGTGTATTTCTTCTCTTGCTTTTTGCACTCGTCGTTAAATAAGACGACGCTTCATGCGGGCAACTCATAGTACAGGGGCTTTGTTTTAAAAAAAGAACCAACATGGAGCAATATCCGACCCCACAATTGTATTCTCTGCCTGAAAGAAATTAAAATGCAGTCCCTCTTGAGCCATGTTCAGCTCCTGAATTCGCGTGCGCGACAATCGTTTAATAAGGTTTCGTTTTAAATGAAATTTTGAACCAATTTTATGATTTGAAGACATGAAAAGTGTAAATCGTTAAATTGCAATATGGAAATCCCCAGCGAGATAGAAAAAAACGTAATTAGTAGAGCACTGTGTTGAAACCTCGATATAACTGTTTCATTTTAGTAAAAAAAAATGGTTATGGTCATTACACGAGCCTTTATATACCAGGTTACGAGTAAAATATCACAGACACAACAGAAAGCTGACAATACTGGCTGTTTCGATTTAACGTGTATACAGTGTAATAGCACGTGTTCCTAAGTATTTCACCTAAAGAGAAGGTAAGGGATCAAATCGATTTAAGAACTAAGAAACAACGCAAGTTAAGTGTTATGTCTTTAAATTCCACCCTATATTTCTTTAAGCGTGTCAACATACCAGACATTCCATATTGAAGTTTTCAGTACAAGAGTTTCAATAAAGAGGTTACAACACGTTCCAGTACAATAAGTGAATACACGAATTATATGATAGACTTTATCGTGTACATGATAATACCAAATATACCAGTGAATGGGGATAAATTGAACACAGTATATTCTTATTAAATATTTTAACCAATTCACTCAAGTGAAATACTCCTGAATTTAACTTAAGATAGTTCACATGTAAAGAACCATAACTGGTAACTGAAATGAAGGAGGGAAACCACTCCTACTACAAATGTTTTACCATACTCAATTCACTTTTGGAACACACTTATTACTTGATAATACTATCTACTTCACTTATTGGTTAGCAGGAACAATTTTGTCCAACATTAATATCATGTAAAACAATACAACATTGATTTGGAAATGCAAAGGTTTTCTGAATTACACTCGAAAGACGGCCCAGGTTGAATGATTGGATTTTATTTGTTGAGATTTTGCGCATTATTTAATAGTATTTCAGACATGTAAAGTTAGCATGGGACTACTAAGCCTATCTAAGTGGTTTAACTAAAACCAAGTGCACGAGCCTATGTCAGTAACTAAAAATTGCGCTAATTGAAAAAATACTTTAATGACTGTATTAAAAGTCATGTTCTAGAACAAACGGCGCCTATAAAAACAATAAATACGGTTTTATTTTCATATTGTGAGATCATTTTTTCAATTAATATTTTAAAACGTTACAATCGGGATTAGGATTTTTTTCATTTTTTTTTTCAAATTTCGCAACATACTTTTGTAATTTGATTGTTTCGACAGTGGCATACAAGTTTAATACCTTATTAGACTGCTACAAAAAAGTGTGCTTTTAAACTGTATTGTTACGGCTTCCAAAAAAGTACAATGAGATGATTTTGTCAAGCTCAAGACAGTTCTGAATGATTTATTTGATTTATTTCCCGAAAGTTGTTGCCGTTATTCTAATTGGTTTTCACAATAATGGGAAATACGGAAACCTGAGGAATGAGGCGGAATCGGTGTAAAAAAAACACAATATATATTCAACAAGAGGACAACATACCTAAACCGCTCACCTGAGAACCCAAATGAACTTTACTGTTCTGAGCATGTAGTGTCCACTTTATTTCGCGATAAAACTGTCCCAACACATGTAAACCTTGTGTTTAAACAACACGCACAATTGTTCAACTCAGTCCGGATATCATATCAGTATATTTGCGTTTTAATAGTCTTTAAAAGTTTCATAATGAATGGGTTACACATGTGTTATATGGAGTGTTCAACTGGTTTTACTATATCCAGATAAGCAAAAATCCCCCGCCTTATGGCAGCCATGTTTTGGAATGAACTGGAATCATGTCTAACTCGGCGAATACAAAAAAAGTAATAAATGTTCAGACCAAGCTTCATAGCTAAACGGCAATAAATGTGACATTAAAAGTGTTCCCAAGCTTTTTTTTTAAATTTGACCAAGTGACCTAGTTTTAATCACTACATGACCTAGTCATAAACTTTGTCAAGATATCATTAGGACAAATGGTGTGACACGTTTTCTTTAAGAGTTGGCAATAAATGTGGCATCTAGACTGGTCACAAGATTTGTGTTTAATTTGACCTTGTGACCTAGTTTATGACCCCTTACGGCTATTGGAAGCCCGGCCCCGCTATCCCAACATAACTCGCTGTTACAAACATTTGGTTGAAATTGTAAATTTTATGAAGCCTATAGCACAAAAGCAATTTTACATTGTTTTCGAAAAACAATGGGTCATAACTCTTAGCCTAATGTTTTGGTACATCATTGGCGTCTAAAGGTATCTTAATGTCGTCAACAATCAGCTGTGAGAAGGTGGTCAGTATTTTGTTGCAACCTGGAATTTCGGACTTGTCCGTTTAAAAGGATGATTAATCTAGTATTTCTGGTCGATTTTTAAACATTATTGAACCAGGCCATTTTTTTTCAAAAGGTCAAACTAGGTCAAACACACTTTTAGATGCTCATGTAAATCTATTATTCATTTCCTTTAAACGATACTTGTAACACTCATGAAATGTGTTTAACCCAATTTTGTAAAATATTGGGTTCCGTATATGCATTAATTAAATAGTGATGTTTCAACCTAAATGAACACGATCACATGCCAGAACTTTTCATGTATTTTAAAATTTACTTCTTTACCAATATATCATTTTTAAATATAAATCTAAGGGTTTTGTTCAGAACAACACAATGCCACAAGTGATCACCAGAAAGAACCAATTAACCATAGGATTTGTAAACCATTGATGTTAGAGACGCAATCTAGAATTGGCTATGAAACTGGCATATATATTTCCTTGCAAGCTTTAAATTATAGTGACGAAATCGAGAGTTTCTAATTACATTAGCTTATTTCCAATTCTTCCAATATAAGCTGATAACTGGGTTGAATGAATTTTGTTGCAATATATTTAGATTTTTTTTATTAACAAAACGGGTTTCGTTTTATATATAAGCGCAAAAGCCTCAAATCCCAGTGCGTGTATTTATCTCCTGCTTTTTGCACTCATCGTTCAATAAGACGACGCTATATGCGGGCAATTCATAGAACAGAGACTATGTTTTCGAAAAGAACCACAATCGGGAACAATATCCGACCCCAAAATTGTATTCTTTACCTAAAAGAAATTAAAATCCAGTCCCTTTTGAGCCCTTTTCAGTTTTTGAATTCGCGTGCGCGACACTTGTTTAATTAGGTAGCGTTTTAAATGAAACTTTTATGATTTGAAGACATGCAAGTGTTAATCGTGTAATTACAATATGGAAATCCCCATCAATATAATATAGAAATATGTATAACACTGTGTTGAAGTCTCCATATTATTGCTTCATTTTTGTAAACAAAAACAAAAACAAAACAACATGGTTATGGTTATAAAACGAACGTATAATTCACCTGGTTTTTCTTCTTTTTTATTGCTGTTATATTTAATTTGTTATCACGACACTGTTTTCGCTAAGTAAATAATTTGTAAATATGTATACAATTTTGTTCCTATCACAATTGACAAACTGTACTGATTTCACTATGTGTTGTTGACGATGTACAATTTACAAGTCGAAACAAACTGTCTGTCTGTCTGTCTGTCTGTCTGTCTGTCTGTCTGTCTGTCTGTCTGTCTGTCTGTCTGTCTGTTAAAATATCATAGACACAACCAAGAAGCTGGTAATAATTGCTGTTTCGATTGAACTTGTATAATGTTTTACCATACACTAGTGGCATGTTAAACAATATAACATTGATTTGAAAATGCAATGGTTTTCTTAATTACACGAAAGATGACCCATGTTGAATTATTGAATTATCTTTGTTTCATTTGTTTCGGATTATTTAACAGTATTTCAGACATGCTAAAGTTGTCATGGGACAACTTAGCCGATCTAAGTGGTCAAACTATAACCAAGTGTACAAACCATTGCCAGTAACTGGAAATTGCGCTATTTGAAACAATACTTTTAATAACTCTATTTATAGTCGTGTTCTAGAACCAACCGATATAGCATATATGGAGCCTATAAAACAGTTATTACGATTATATGCATAGTGTGTTATCACTATTACAATTATTATTTTAAAACGTTACCATAGGGACTAGGATTGTAAGTGTGTTTTGTTTTCCAATTTTATTACGTACTTTTGAAATGTCATTGATTCGACAAATTCATCCAATTTAAAGACATTGTTAGACTGCTTCAACGAAAAGTGTGCTTCAAACTGCATTGTTACGGCTTCCCATAAAGTACAATGTGATGTTTCTGTCAAGCTCAAAACAGTTCTGAGTGATTTATTTCCCAAAAGTTGTTGCCGTTATTCTAATTGGTTGTCATGCTAATGGGAAAAATGAGAACCCGATGAATGAGGCGGAATTCGTGTTAAAACAAAACAATATATGGTTTTATCTTTGTGCACGTGGAAAACATGCATTTCACTTCGTTGTTATGCATGTCTTAATGACCGACCGGCCTGCAACATGTCAATTGCGCGGTTGTACTTCTGAATATTCATACGAGTCATATTGTTTTTTTTTAAATAATTTTATGTTTTCCTGGTGTAAGAACCATCGTGAGCTTGAACTGAATGTAGTCAAATGATCGCATGAACAGTTTTAAATAAAAATCTTCACTCGTAACTGAGATATTTAATTTTGAAAAGTGTTGCGTTAGAAAAGTCCCCAAGTGTATATATTCAACAAGAGGGCAAAATTCCAAAGCGATCACCTGAGACCCCAATGAACTTAAGTGTTCTGAGCAGGTAGTGTGTATGTTTCATAATAAAACTGCTCCAACATATGTCAGCCATGTGTTTTAATAAACCGCAATATTGTTTTACTCAATGCAGATATCATATCAACCCAATTTGTTTTTAATATTTTTGCAAAGTTGCATAATGAATGGTTACCAATGTGATATATAGAGTGTTCAAATGGTTTAACTATATCCCGATAAACAAACCCGCCTTATGGAAGCCATGATTTTGAATCAAATGGAATCATATCTCATTCGGAGGTTAACAAAAGAACAAATGCTTAGACCAAGCTTCATGGCTATGGGGCAATACAAGTGGCACCAAAAGTGTTCACAAGCTTTTTCTTAGTTTCGACCAAGTGACCTAGTTTTTACACCACATGACCCAGAAACAAACTCTGTCCAGATATCATTAGGACAAATGTTGTGACCAAGTTTCCTGAATAGTTGGCAATTACTGTGGTCTCTAGACTGATCACATGTTTTTTTCTTTAATTTGACCTATTGACCTACCTTATGTTCCCACGAATTTCAAACTCGGTTGAGATATTAATCTGAAACATGTTCTGAGCAAGTTTCATGAAGATTAGAGAATAAACGTGGCCTCTAGAGAGTTCACAAGGTTGTACTTTAATTTGACCTATTAATCTTGTTTTTGATTCAACATGACCCATTTTGAGCCGAAATATCATAAGAAAAAATGACCAAGTTTCATGAAAATTGGGCAATAAATATGTGTCTAGAGTGTTCATAAGCCTTTTCTATAATTATTTGAATATATTATATGTAGTATCTTTACACTTTTTTTGGCCAGATGAGGTTTACAATACACGGTGATACAGTGCATACAACATAAACAATATCTGAATCAGTGTGCGAAGAAAGTATCAAGCGACGGCTGTGCAAATGTATTGCTGTGGTGTGTTGTGTTTGCGTTTTGTCAACTGAGAGCAATAAATAGTCGAATTTATTATTAAACAGTGAAGTCGATGTGTATGTTGTATACGGACAAATACTCCAGCTAAGGCAATTTTGCATTGTTTTCCACAAAGAAGAGGGCCGTAACTCTTAGTGTTTATGGTCCAACATTGCCCATCATTGGCATCTAAAGGTATCTTTATATCGTCAACAACCAGCTGTGAGAAGCTGGTCGGCATATTGGTGCAAAATAATGATATCTTAATTTCAAACCTGGAATTTTTGGATTGTCCGTTTAAAAGGATGGTTACTCTGGTATTTTTGTCGATTTTTATACAAAATTAATATCAGTCCAGGTTTGTGAAAATATTCAAACCGGTCAAACACGCTCTTAGATGTTTATGTTTATCTATTATTCGTCACCTTTTAACAATACTTATAACAATCATGCAATGTGTCCAACCATTTTGTATAGTATTTGGCGTTTAGTATATGCGTTAAATAGGTATGCATCAACCTGAATAAAAACGATCGAATGTCAGAACTGTCCATGTATTTAGCAATTTACTTCTTTCCCAATATATCATTGTTAAATATAAAACTGAGGGTTTCGTTAAGAACAAAACAATGCCACAAGTGATCAGCAACAAGAACCCATTTTCTTTAGGATTCTTAAACCATTAATTTAAGAGTCTCAATCTAGAATTGGCTATGAAACTGGCATATTGTTTTGCAAGCTTTACATTATAAGGACGAAATTAAGAGTTTCTAATAACATTAGCTTATCTTTAATTCCTCCAACATAAGCTGATAACTAGGGTTAATCAATCTTGTTGCAATATATTTAGAGTATTATTAACAAAACGGGTTTTGTTTTATATATAAGCCACACATGCCTCAAATTCCAGTGCGTGTATGTTTTCTCCTGCTTTTTGCACTCATCGTTTAATAAGACGACGGTATATGTTTTTGAAAAGAACAACAACGGGGAGCAATATCCCACCACAAAATTGTATTATTTGCCCGAAAGAAATTAAAATCCAGTCCCTCTTGAGCCATTTCCAGTTGCTCAAGTCGCGTGGGCGACAACCGTTTCATTAGGTTTCGTTTTAAATGATTTTTTTTACAAATTTTATGATTTGAAGACATGCAAAGTGTAAATTGTTTAATTACAATATGGAAATCACCAGCGACATTAAAGAGTAATATGTAGAGAGCACTGTGTTGAAGGTTCGATATTACTGCTTCATTTTTGTAAAAAAAAAAAAAAAAAAAAAAAAAAAAAAAAAAAAAAAATGTTTATGGTGATTAAACGAACGTTTAATTCACCAGGATAAAATATCACAGACACAACAAAGAAGCTGGCAACAATTGCTGTTTCTATTGAACGTGTATAATATGTTGTAGCATATGTTTCCATGTCTTTCGCCTAAAGAGGCGGTAACGGATCAAATCTAACTAAGACACTACGCAACAGTGAATGATGATAAATTGAATACAACATATTATTTTTTTATATTTTAACCAATTCACTCAAGTGAAATACATATGAAGATAGTTCACAAGTAAATGGCAATAAGTAGAATGAAGGGAGGAAACCAATCCTCATACACATGTTTTACCACACACTCTGCATTAATGGAACACACTTATTACTTTATAATAAAATGTATGTCACTTATAGGTTAGCCAGAAAATTGTGTGCAACGATAGTATCGTGTTTAACAATATAGCATTGATTTGAAAAAGCCGTCTTATGTTTTCTGAGATATTTGTTTCTGTTTTACTATTTTACATGCACTCGTACATCTAATAATACAAACCTGCAAACGTTTATTTTTTTTGAAATTATTGACAATAAATGTTATCATGATATCTGGGGCCAAATGCACGCTCATATGCATATTGATGCACACAAATTTGTATTACCTAAAACAATCGTATGTTAAGACTCTCCACATATCTACTAATTAACATCATTACAATATAATATTTTCAAACGAGAAACAGAAGACAATAATTCCACAGTATTGATCAGCAAACAGAACCTATTTACAGTAGGATTTGTCACCCACTCATTTTTGGGACTCAATCTAGAATGTTCAATGAAACTGGCCTATTTCCTGAGCGACAACATTATACGGACGCAATCGAGTGTTTACTTAACATAAGCTTAGTTCCAATACTTTCAGAGTAAGCTGATAACGAGGATTGGTGTTTCCTATTTCAATACATTCAGAATTTAGCAAAACAGTTTTTATATAATTAAATAATGCAATGCAAAGCATAACGTCGCGAAATTGATAAAATTTAAAATTTAGGATAAGAGCGTTCTACCATTATTTTATCCATCTAAATCTATGATTGATTTACGAGTTGCAATCGTGAGTGTACAGCGGAAT
The DNA here is from genome assembly GCA_007657795.1 of Dreissena rostriformis. Taxonomy (NCBI): domain Eukaryota; kingdom Metazoa; phylum Mollusca; class Bivalvia; order Myida; family Dreissenidae; genus Dreissena; species Dreissena rostriformis. The sequence goes on along the minus strand of VMBQ01000699.1, from coordinate 148,993 downwards.
CAGCATATTTCGTACAAAACAATACGAAGCTGGCTTTATATATGAAAGGTTCTAGTGTATATCAATTTAATTGTTCAGTTAAATTGATTGCACCACAGACGATTACTTGGGATGTCACGAATATGTGGACAAGTTTTATTGTCAACGAAATGTTTCAGAAACCTATATTTTAAATGTATATTTTAGAAAAGTACGCAAAATCTATAATATTAAAAGCAAAGCAAAGTGTACATATTAAATTACAAAAAGAAAGCGAAACAACTAAATTTGTTAACTACATATAACATAACACTAAAACAAATCTGAATTCAGATCATATATTTTTCCATCAATCATACATAGAAACAATGTCAATCTAACCGTTCAAATAGTTATGCATACTCACATGCATAAGTTTTATTATGATTTGAATTTATTATATTTACACTTTCTTCTTGCCAGTTTAGCTTTACAAGGTCTGCATACATGGTGATACAGTGCATACACCATAAACAAAATCTAAAACCGTGTGCTCAGAAATTATCTAGCGACGGCTGTGCAAATGTAGTGCTGTGGTGTATTATGTATGCTTTTCTTCAACTGAGAGATATAAATATTCAAATTTATTGTAAATCAGTGTAGTCGATGTGTATGTTGTAAACGAACAAATAGTCCAGCTAAATGATGACCATATGGACAATCTGTTCAAGTAATGACACTGCTAGCATTTTTTTTCTGCTAAGGCAATTTTGCATTGTTTTCCACAACCAAGGGTGTCATAACCCTTGGTGTTTTTGATCCAACATGGCCCATCATTTGCGACTAAAGGTATCTTAATGTCGTCAACAACAAACTGTGAGAAGCTAGCCAGCATTTTGGTGCAAAATAATGATACCTGAATTTCCAATCTTGAATTTCGGCATTGGCCGTTAAAAAATATGATTACTCTGGTATTTCTTGTCGATTTGTATACATTATTGGTGACGGTCCGGGTTTTGAAAAAAAAAGCAAACTAGTCAAACACGCTCTTAGATGCTCAAGTTTATCTGGTATGTATTCGTTATCTGTAAACGATACTTGTAACAAGCATGCAAAGTGTCCAATCATTTTTTATTAAATATGGGTTGCAGTATATGCGTTAAGAAGGGATGTATCAACCTTTATGAAAACGGTCGATTGCAAGGACTGTTAATGTATTTAGCAATTTACTTCTTACCCAATGTATCATTGTTAAATATAAATCTGAGGGTTTTGTTCAGAACAAAACAATTTCACAAGTGATCAGCAGAAAGAACCAATTTGCCATAGGACTCGTAAACCATTCATTTTAGAGACGCAATCTAGAATTGGCTATCAAACTGGCATATTTATTTGCAAGCTTTACATTATAGGGACGTATTAGAGAGTTTCTTATTACATTAACTTATTTTCAATTCCTCCAATATAAGTTGATAACAGGGTTGAATGAATCTTGTTGCAATACATTTAGATTGCTCTTAACAAAACGGGTTTGTTTAATATATAATCGTAAATGCCTCACATTCCAGTGCGTGTATGTTTTCTCCTTCTTTTTGCACTCACCGTCCAATAAGACGACGCTTTATGCGGGCAACGCATGATATCGGGACTATGTTTTCGAAAAGAACAACAACATGGAACAATATCCGACCCCGAAATTGTATTCTCTATCTGAAAAATTCAGTCCCTCGCCAGCCATTTGCAGTTCCTGAATTCGCGTGCGCGACAATCGTTTAATTAGGTATCGTTTTAAATGAAAATTTGAACCAATTTCATGATTTGAAGACATGCAAAGTGTAAATCGTTGTATTACAATATGGAAATCCCAAGCAACATAAAATAGTAATATGTAGAGCACTGTGTTGAAGCCTCTATATTACTGTTTCATTTTTGTGTAAAATTAAAAGAAAGAAAATAACCTGGTTATGGTAATTAAACAAACTTATGATTCAAAAGGTTATAAAATAGATTCCATCACCCCTCGATAGAACTTACGTGTTTTTGTCATAGATGGTGTTTATTTGTAATCAACGTTTAATGTTGGTATCATAATGTTATGTTGTTATGCGTATTCACGTGACATAAAATAATGTGTATATTTGAGTATTAAAACGATGTACTGTTGTATGGGTCTGAACAAAAGTCTGTCTGTCTGTCTGTCTGTCTGTCTGTCTGTCTGTCTGTCTGTCTGTCTGTCTGTTTAATAAAATGTACGTCACTTATTGGTTAGCCGGAACAATATTTGGTCCAACACTTTTATCATGATAAATAATATAACATTGATTTGAAAATGCATAGGTTTTCCTAATTTAACTCGGAAGACGGCCCAAGTTGAATGATTGAATGTCTTTGTTTCATTGTTTTGCATTAGTTAACGGTATTTCAGTCATGTTAGAGTTATAGTGGGAAAACTCAGCCGATCTAAGCGATTAAACTAGAACCAAGTGCACAAACCTATGTCAGTTACTGAAAATTGTCATATTTGAAACAAATACTTTTAATAACTGTACTAATAGTCACGTTCTAGAATCCACCGATATAGCGTATATGGAGCCTATAAAAACAATTATTACGATTATATGCATAGTGTGAAATAACAATTACAATTATTATTTTAAAATGTTAACATGTGGAGTAGGATTGTTAGTGTTTTTTTTCTTCAAATTTCATTACGGACTATTGTGATGTCATTGATTTGACAGTGGCATCCAATTTAAAGACTTTGTTAGACCTCTCCAAAGAAATGTGTGCTTCAAACTGCATTGTTACGGCTTCCAATAAAGTACAATGAGATGCTGCTCAAAACAGCTTTGAGTGATTTATTTCCCGAAAGTTGTTGTCGTTATTCTAATTAGTTTTTACGCTAATGGGAAATACGGGAACCTGATGAATGAGGCGGAATTCGCGTAAAAGAAACAACACAATATATATTCAACAAGAGGTAAAAATGCCCATAGCGCTCACCTGAGACCACAAGGAACTTAATTATTCTGAGCATTGTTAGTAAATATTAAAAGAAATAATGGTGTTGCTTTTTCACACAGAATGGGAGGTTACTCCATTATTTTTGTCTTGACCTTAACCATCTTTCGTTTTCTAATAAGATATTTTTGTCAATAAGAAGAAAAAAAGAAAGATTTTGTTCTTTGTTTTACTACTTTGCATGCACACGTAGATCTTATATTACAAACCTGCAAACGTCAATAAATTTTGCAGTGATATTGACAATAATTGTTATCATAAATTTTGGGGCAAAATGTACGCTTATATGCATATGTATGCACATACATTTACTTTTCCTTAAACAATCGTAGATTAAGATTGTCAACGTATCTAGCAATGTTCATATTAAAAATATAATATTTTCAAAAGAGAAACGAAAGGAACATTTTCATAAGACAAAAATTCTATAATATTGATTAGCACAAAGAACCTATTTACTGTGAGATTTGTCAACCATTCATTTTAGGGACGCAATCTAAAATGTTCCATGAAACTGGCTTATTTCCTTGGAAACTACATTATACGGACGCAATCGAGTGTTTTCTAAACATTAGCTTAGTTCCGATCCTTTAAGAGCTGATAACGAGGATGAATTTTCATGTTTCAATACATTCAGTTATTATTAGCAAAACAGTTTGTGTAGAATTAAATAATGTGATACAATGCATAACGTTGCAGAGCTGATAAAATTGCCAATCTAGGATAAGAGCTTTTAAACATTAATCCATCTATCTAAATCACGGATTCAGGTGCAATCTGAAGTTAACAATTTAATTCGCATATTTCGTACAAAACAAGCCAAAGCTGGCTATATGGATTAAAGGTTCTAGTGTCTTTCAATTCATGTTTGCAGTTCAATGGATTGCACCGTAGACGAGTAATTGGGAGGAAACGAATATGTGGACAAGTTTTATTTTGGCACCAACATGTTTGAGAATACTATATTATACATGTATTATGTAGAAAAGAACGCAATATATATAATGGTGCTACTACTGTAGTACGCGACAACTGCGTAATCACATTACGTACTATTTAAGACGTCACAATTCAAGAAATGTTAAGGCGTACGTATGAAACCATGTTTGAATTAATAACAAACATGTTTTGATTTCAGTGTAAGAATAAAAATTTCATGTGCGGTCATAAAAACAGATATTTTCACTCCTGGCTCCGACACTCGTGCAAATACATGTTATAAACCCACTCGTGAAATTATCATACGATCTTACACCGAAATAAAAATAATATATATCCACAACTGTTTCAGATTCACACATATTTGTGTCAGCTGTTGAAGTAAAGCATACGAAGTTCAATCATGCCGTGCATTATCATCATAAAACCGATGTTTTCCTCATAGAAGGGTGCATTATAATATGTTATCTTGACTTGCGGTTATTGAGTTGTTGACATTCTGAATGTAAAATTCGGCGCTTCTGGCGTTGTACAAATTAGTTGTCTGTTCAGACATACACATAAGACTATAATAACATCAAAGATAGTTAAATATATATAGATGCTACTTATAAAAGCATATGTAAATACGTCATACTCTGCTGAACGATCCAACTTCAAAAAGTATTTTAAACAAAACTTACCAAATGAAAATGTTTACCGAGCCTTGAGGTGTATTATTTGTATTAAACATCTACCTTGAGGTGTTCAGCTTATTTTATTATAATATGAAAGCGTTTGCTTGACCAACATACATTCTACCGCAGTAACACATGAAAACGGCACTACTCAAATATTAACAGATTATCGTTTAATATAGATGTCATCACCTATCTGTCAACTATCGTAAAATATAAGTATTGGTAATGCGTGATAGTCTTTTTGTATATGTGTTAAGTATTTGTCCAGAGGCATGTATTTGCTAATTTTGCCAATAGACTGAAACTGAAACTGAACTGGTAATAAACATAAGCCTTTCCTAATCTTATGGTCAGCATGTTTAAACCACTTCGCAATCCATCTTCTATACGTCTGGTCACTTCCCAAATTGTTGCCTAGACACGCATGGACGTCGTTAACGTCATTGTTAGTGTCAATCACAAGGGGCCAATTGTCTGGCATTTAAGGAGCAGATTAAGTATTATTCGCACAAAGTTTCGACATACGCGCATCGAGATAAGTTTTTGTCTAAATGGAAACAAATAACAGTGTTACAATCGACTCAATAAAAATATACTGACTTGTGTGTAGCATTAATTTGTGGCATATCCAATCATGTCATTATTATAAAAACTGTACTGAAAATGTAACGTTGTCCAATTCGATTGGCTGCCATTTATTATAAGATTTTTGTCACAACGTATGCTTCATATACAGCTTATTATATATATTAATTGTTTGATTGTTTATAGGTTGGTGTAGATTGAAAAGATATAATTTGTAATATGATACGGATAAAAAGGACAATAGATAACGATAAAGCACGATAACATACATTTTAAAATTCAGGTGCATATAGCTTTGCTAAAAAATAAGTTTTAAAAGATTTATGTTTAGCATTGTAGTTTATCGACCGATGAACACACTGTTATTCTGTTCCGCAAGTGGATGCGGAGTTTCAAAAGCATAACCGAGTGTCAATATAACAGAGGTGCAGCATACTGTATGGTGCATATGTTAAAACAATGGTATTCAAACATTAACATTATATGAAGCATGACTTTATTTTATTTGGTTTAGACTTGAATGACACTTACAAACCTATTAGGTCGACAAAATGTCTGAAATTATATTTTTTCAGTCACTTTGGGAAATATAATATAGATTACGATTTCCTGCTTGCATATTAAAAATGATAAAGACCTTAAACGAGATGAAGTACATTTTCCCGGGCACGCGAGAAGTATGTAGTAATTGATACAAAACGGTGTTGTACTTTTTTTATTTTATCGTCGTATTTCCTGCTACAACTACATTTCATTATATTCACTTTTGTATTCCAGATTTGAGTTTTGTTATAATAAATTGTGTTAATACATCATCTGTACGTATTGACCATGCGTCGTTATGTTTAATCATATAGCAATCAAGAAACAAATGGCATTTGGCAAACACCATTCATAAGCAATTTTTTTTTAATGTTATGATCATGTTCTGACCACAGCATGAACAATGATTAAATTATCAGGACAGCAGTGCGTCATAGTGTTATCGTTATTGTGATATAGTAACTTGTATATAAGTTTACTGCGGTGGAATCAAATACAAAAAAAGTTTAAAAACAAACGCTTAAAAGTTGTTTTAATTGACGCTCTGAAGACACAAAACGGTGCTTATGGAATCGTCAGAAGGTCAAAAGAATTGGTACCGCAGACGAAGGAGTTGTTGCCCCTCCCTACGAGATTAAAACATGTTGATGTTAGGATGTTTTCCTGCATTGTTATTTCTCAAAGATTGAATTGAAGATACTTGGTTTGACACTCAGAGCCTCAGTCATAAAGTGATGCGAATGGTTACGGTGGAGGTTATGTTATATACTACTCCTGTTTGCTTATGTTAAATCTACTGAGTTCTCTGCTGACATATATGATACATTATGTCAAAAAAAAAGAAGGTACAATTGTTATATAATATGTTTAACGTTAAAGTTGGTGCTATTGTGTTTGCAAAAAAAGAGTTCTTTGAGCAAACTTCATATACAACACGATGTCCTTCGAAATACTCATACATTTATAAATAAACAAATCAGTAAATCAGTTATATTGTCTTCATGAAATATTTAAGAGTCCGCAATGAAAGAAGTATATGATTCGAGATAAAATCCGTTTAATTGTATTCATAAATTTGTTAAGACTGGTACTTAATATTTTATTCATACGAAAATGGGATTAACAAACATGCTACTATAATTCAANCCTCAAATTGAATCGAGCATGTTCGTTATGATAATATTACATGGTGTCAGAAATAAAACGAATCGGGAGTCCACAATGGAGGGATTGAGCTGTTCTGCGCCAATAATGAACTGGGAGTCTTCCGACCTTGAAACGGCATGGAAGAGGTTTGTCACCCACGCAAATTTTGTCTTTGCTGGCCCTCTAAAGATTAAAGAAGAGGAGGAAAAATGTGCTTACCTAATGATATTGGTGGGGGGACAAGGGCCGAACAATATATGAAACTTGGACACTGACCGCCGATGAGAAGAAGAAAATTAAAACGTACTTTGAAAGATTCGAGGCACACGTGAAACCACGAACGAATATTGTATTCAATAGATACAAGTTTCAGAGTCGAGTGCAAGCAGACGAGACATTCGACCAGTTCGCCACCGATTTGCATACATTGGTTAGGGACTGTGCATATCCTAATCCGGATGAAATGGTTAGGGACCGCATCGTTTTTGGAGTCAAGAGCAACAAAGCCAGAGAGAAGTTAATTTGTGTTGGCTCAGATTTAACTCTTACAAGACGGTTGATATTGTCAGATCCTATGAAATAGCGAAGACACAATCACAGAAAATGCAAAGTGCGTCAAAAGCAGCAGGATCCATTATTGCCATTTCGGAAAAAGGGATGAAGTTTAAACCAAAATATGAAAAACATGACAAATATAAAAAAAACATGACAAATAGGAAAAACATGATAAATAAAAAAAAAAGTGCACTAGATGTGGAAAATCACAGGCACGTTCTTCAAATAAAAATTGCACAGCAATTGGTCAGAAATGCAACAAATGTGGTAAGATGGATCATTATGCTAGGAAATGTAGAAGTAAAATTCATGAACAACCATATAAGAAGAAATAAGGGAAAGGTGTTCATCAGCTAGATTATACATCAAAATCTTCCGATTCCGATTCAGATGCGATGTATGTCGGTATGGTAATCGAGCTAAGTGGAGAGACTTACAATATAAATTCCATGAATTCAGATTGGCTGGTTGATGCAGAGATAAACACGAAACCAATAAAATTACAACTATATACAGGGGCCAAGTGTAATATTATGTCAGAAGAAACATTTAACAAAGTAGGCCATGGGTACAAATTGAAAGTCAACAAAACCGTGCTGAAATCCTACAGTGGACACATTTAAAAAACTATCGGGCAGGTAACATTACCGGTAAAGATAAAAAATGAACAGCACAATGTAAAATTTCAAGTGATACAAATGAAAAATGCTGAAACAATACTGGGAACAGAGACATGTTCTGAATTGAATCTCGTGCAGCGGATCAATACAATAAATCAGAAGAAATCGGTACCAAAGGACATAGAACATAATTTTCCAAAAATATTTGAAGGTTTGGGATGTTTATCCAGGTAAACATCACATAACAGTTGATCCTTGTGTTGAACCAAAAGTCCACCCACCAAGAAAAGTGCCGGTAGCTATTGCAGAGAAAGTAAAACAAGAATTACTATCCATGGAAAAACAAGGAATGATTGTGCAGCAGAAAGAACCAACTGATTGGGTAAATTCTATGGTCACCGTGATCAAACCCAATGGAAAGTTACGAATTTGTATGGATCCCAAAGACTTAAACCGTGCCATTAAAAGTGAGCACCATCCATTAAAAACAATCGAAGAGATTTTGCCACAGGTTACACACGCAAAGATTTTTACAAAAATAGATGCTACGTCTGGTTTCTGGCAATGTGCTCTAGATACTGACAGTCAGAAACTGTTTACATTCAACACACCATACGGACGTTATAGCTTCACAAGACTTCCGTATGGAATAAAGTCAGAACCAGAAGTCTACCAAAGACTTGTTTCCGAGATTATACAGGACATAGAAGGGGCTGAAGCTATAGTCGGCGACATACTAATCTGGGGAAGAGATCTACCAGAGCATGACGAACGGATGAACTTGGTATTACAGCGCATAGATGAACATAACTTGAAACCTAATAAGGACAAATGCCAGTTTAGAAAATCCTCAATTAGTTATGTTGGACATATATTATCAGGAGAAGGTCTCAAACCTGATCCTGAGAAGATTAGAGCTGCAAAAGACATGGAAGAACCCAAATACACAAAGGAGCTTATGACATTTCTGGGTTTTATAAATTATTTAGCCAAGTTCATTCCAAACTTATCTCAAATAAGTGCTCCATTACGACTACTTCTGGTGAAAGGAACAGAATGGCATTGGGAAAAAGAACAAAAAGAGTCTTTTGAAGCATTAAAATATGCTGTGAGTACAACACCAGTACTTCGATACTTTGATCCTCAAGAGGAAATCATATTATCTGTAGACGCGTCATCAAATGGAGCTGGTGCAGTACTTCTTCAGAACAATCAGTCTATAGCATATGGATCCAGAGCTTTAACTACAGCACAGCAAAATTACGCGCAAATTGAAAAAGAGGCTCTCGCGATTTCATAAGGCTGTACCAAGTTCCACCAATATGTTTTTGGACAAAACATAAAAGTTGAAAGTGATCATAAACAACTACAGGCAATCTTCAAAAAACCGCTACATCAAGCTCCATCGCGTTTACAACGAATTTTGTTGGCTTTACAAAGATATGACATTGAGGTTATCTACAAACCAGGGGCGGAAATGTTTATTTCGGATTGCTTAAGTAGGGCGTTCTCGAATGAAACAATTGAAGACTTGAATTCTGAAGAGTTAACGTTAAATCTAATATCATATTTGCCTGTTTCAAAAGAGAAAATGGACACATTTCAAACAGAAACACACAATGATACAGCCATGAAAGCATTAACAGATGTTGTATTGACAGGTTGGACAATCAGTAAAAAAAACTGTTAGATTATAGAGTACAACCCTACTGGAACTTTCGCGACGAAATTTCGGTAGTTGACAATTTGTTGTTTAAGTCTCACAAACTGATAGTGCCTGAATCATTTAGACCAGACATGTTGGACAAAATACATGAAGCACATCTTGGAATTACCAAATGCAAAAGCAGAGCTAGGAAAACGCTGTTTTGGCCGGGAATGTCCACTGAAATTAAAAATAAGGTAGCCGCATGTGAGAAATGTGCAGAAAACCAAAATAGAAATCCAAAAGAACCATTAGTGATAACAGAAGTTCCAGAAAGGCCGTGGTCAAAAATAAGCGTGGATTTATTCCAATTCAAGGGACTAAACTACTTGCTTTCTGTTGATCGATTCAGTTCATGGCCTTAAATCGCGAAACTAGACGACTTGTCGAGTGAGAATACAATAATGTATTTAAAGAGCCAATTTTCAAGATATGGCATACCAGATGAACTCTATTCAGACAATGGACCGCAGTTTTCCAGTGCTTGTTTTACCAAAATTGCCAGAAATTACGGTTTTGTGCATGTGACTAGTTCTTCAATGTACCCACAATCTAATGGACTGGTTGAACGAGGGGTACAGACAATAAAAAATCTGTTATAGAAAGCCAGTGATCCATATTTTTCCATCATGATATACAGAGACACTAATATAGAAGGAATAGATAAATCGCCAGCACAACTATTCCTCGGTAGACGACAGAAAACGACACTACCAATAACAAAGCCGCGTTTGCAGAAAACGACTACCAACAACATAGTTAAGAAAATACGTGTTCTGCAGAAAAAGAACAAAAGCCAATTTGATAAACACTGTCCGAAAGAACAGGTTAATTTACAAGCTTGGCAACAAATCACCATAAAACGAAAAGAAAATTCAAAATGGAAACCGGCGATAGTAGTTCAAACACATGAATCTTCAAGATCTTACATTGTTCGTAACAAAAACAATGGGGAATTATATCGCCACAATCGTGCACACCTTCGTCCAACAAAGGCGCGTTTTACACCACATGGGGACGACCGAGAAGATGTTCCTTATCCACATCCGGAGGATAACCACCAATCAGAAAATAACCACCAACCTCCAGCTGATATTCCATTACCAGTACCAACAACAGAGGGAACAACCACCCGTTCCGGTCTAAACGTTAAGATGCCACCAAAATACAGTGATTTTGTGATGACAAAGTGATCTGTAGTGTTAATGGGCATAATAAACCCTTGCAGTCACTTGTCAAGATATTTAGCTGAGTTTCATTAATAACAAATAATTGAGAAACTTCTCATTTTAATTTGTTGCTAAGACAATAGGTGTTAATAACAGTTCATTGTTCTAGTCAAATGTTATACATTTTATTTTGTGTTTTTATTTCTTCATTTTAAAGAAATAACTTCTGAAATTTTAATTAAGCATTACATGATGATGATACAATATAAACATTCTGAACATTCCACCAAGACACATTCGGAACATTCCATCAAAAAACATTCAGAACATTCCAGTAGTCTTAACAGTTGGGACATTCCATGAACAAGAAGTTCAGTGATCATTTTGTTTTAGTAATATATATATTCATGTACTGTATGTTTTCAAAGACTTCAACTGCATGTTTCAAAGTTTCTCTGTTATANGCGCTCTTAAGGTTTTTCATGTAAATCATTGTTTATCCGTCTTAGTCAAATACAACAACTTACGACGAAATGTGAGACTAATCTTGCTGATGAGAATCATGCGTTGACTGACTTATTTCCTGTTTACTGTTTATTTTTTTAACAACTGCACCATTAACTATATTACAATTATGACAATGTGTCGTTTTGATACGTTTAAGTGGTATCAACAAATAAGAAGATATTGACTATCACTAAGTTTACACTTCTAAGTACAGTAAGGCAGGACAAGTTCTCTTGCAGTAAGTAGGCATATCATACTCGGCTGAAAGTGAATTATCTAACACACAGACCATGCATTACTTTGTTAATTTTTTTTTTAAAGTAACGACCGATTCAAATGTTTTACAAGTGGTTATCTGCTTGTAAGTACATGTATCAATAAAGTTGGGTGTCCGCTGTCGTATATTTATAAAGACGATGTTAACATTATTATGCATACCTCTATTCGATATAGTTTTAGCCAGTCGAGGTCTTTGAGAAGCCCATGTAAAGTATGTACGTATTCAAGCGTCCAGTTTCGCCGATTGATTAAACGTTATCAAATGGAATCGAGCATGTTTGTTATGATAATATTACATCCGCCACTGAGCAAATAATTGGTGTTGCATTAGTGTCGGTACAGAAATAATTCAAGATTAAATACACGTGCGTTCATAAAGTAAAACTAGGGCAAAGTTAATGATCGATCGCCACATTAGTATGTACAACGCATTAGTTTTACATCATATCGGAATATTATTATCCGCGTTCTGGTCAAACTGTGCTCATATAATGAGCAATATTAGCAATATAAGCAATCTAAGGCTTTTATGGCAAAGTTAAGTCTGCGACTCTTTGAATTAGTTATTGTTTGCAGGCCCACTTCATTAATTAACGTAGTAGACAATAAAATTAGTTATACATGTACATTTTACTTTTGTTTTGTTTCCGTTTCCGTCTAGCTAGATCGGACATGTATTAACAACGGCAATATACTATGTGTAATGTTCATTAATTTTATTGCGCACATAGTCATGCGCACATAGTCATGTTGTTTTTACCACCGTCCTAATTAAATAAAATATTATAAAAGCAAACTGCTCGTGCTTTCTAATAATGTGAACATTTTCAAATCTATAGCCAATTCAGAGTTCTTGGCAAATGGCTTTGTCGTGCAAATTTCATACATCAACATTTGTGTTTGCGTTTTATTGCATTAAACAATCGATATTACACTACTATTCAGGACATTAAATATAAGTGGAAATGCTTTACATTTTTTGGTGTAAAGGAGATCTGTATTATGTTGTCACAACATTATTACCTGTACGTAAGATATAAGCTTTTTGCATTATAGAAAAAGTAATCACAAATTATATGTAAAATTGATGCATATATCTTTAAAGTAAAACAAATGCTTAGAGATGTACGATATAAAGTGTATTTTCCAACGAAATACATATTTCTGAGTAACTTTTGAAATACAAATAAACCGTTTTCCTTGTGTGTGTTTCTGTTTTCAATTAAATAGCATTGTAAAGCTTTGGTTAAGATATTTGGTGATATAACGTTGAGGAATTTATGCATGCAATTTGGTTTTGTCATTTATGAGTCGTAAATCCCAACATTTACAATGCCATTGGTTTATTGTGTATAAAACAAGATTACGCCGATCCTATAGAGGACTTCTGCTAGTGTCAATCAATTCAGTTCTGCAGATTTACGCACTGCAGTGAAGAAGAATTATTGGACTCTCACAAATATGTGGCCTTCTTTGATTGGCAATAGAATTTCTTCCGAATAATATAACATTACAATTCATATTTCAATGGACCTTTGTGGGCAAATTAAACGCATACAAGTTTGCATCATTCACCCATAAGTTTTTTTTATTAAATAATTAAATATTCAGACATGCCAATAGATCTACATCGTTCAATGAATTCCAATCCAAATGTATAATTTTCCAAAGAAAGCGTATGTTGCTAAAACGGTTCAGAAATGGCCAAAAAAGAGCGAAATATATACATTTGTTTTATTTACTACTTGTTTCGGGACACACTGTATGCACTATACAATGTCCAGCGCCAGTAGTATATTAGGCCCCACTTTGACGCAAGATGATCAAGTACATGCGTGTTTTGTAAAGCAATATATTTAATTTAAAAAATTAAAGGAGGATGTTCGAAAGCAAAAATGGAAGTGTGTTTTTCAACGAAATGATTATAATACTGTAGAGCGCTGTGCAAATGCTAGGTTAAACAAAGATGTGCATAATAGTTTTAAATGACACTGAGCGATTTCACTATAATGTCTAAAGCATTTGAAATAGAGAGCTGCAAAATTATGTGTACACAAAATTACATTTAATATTTCACATGGCTGAAATCTCAAGGCACTTGAATGCCAAGAACGTGAAGTGTGTTTTGTGAACAAAGGTAACTCATGTCTGAATTTTGTAGCGAAATAAAACAACATAGCTCTGATGTGTTAATTGTACTGGTATTTTATTATAATTGATCTGGTGTTGCGTTTTACACAGAATGGGAGGTAACATTGTTCGTGGGTTGACCTTAACCATCTTTTGTTTTCTGATAAAATATTTTGGTTACTAACAAAAAAAACAGAGCGTTTTTTTCTGTTTTACTAGTTTATATGCACATGTAGATCTTATAATACAAACCACCTGCAAACGTCAATAAATTTTTCATTGATAATGACATTAAATGTAATAATACTATTTGGAGTCAAATGTACTCTTATATTCATATGTTTGCACACAAATGCAATACTTTAAACAAATCGTATTTTGAGACTGTCATTGTATCTAGCAATGTACATCTCTTCCAATATAGTATTTTTAAACGAAAAACAAAAGAAATATTCTCATAAGACAATTCCATAATATTGATCTGAAAAAAGAACCTATTTACTGGAAGATTTGTCAACCATTTCATTTTAGGTACGCAATCTCGAATGTCCAATGAAACTGGCTTATTTCCTTGGAAACTAAATTATACGGACGCAATCGTGTTTTTTCTAAACCTAAGCTTAGTTCCGATCCTTTCAGAGTAAGCTGATAACGAGGATTGATGTTTCCTGTTTCAATACATGTAGCTTTGATTAGCAAAATAGTTCTTGTATAATTAAATAATGCAAAGCAGACCTAAAATACCAGTGTGCGAAACTAAATAGATTATTGCACACAGTGTTCAGTAAGACAACTATATAAAGAGTTTTGTTTTGCAAAGTACCCAATATCACTCAATATTAAATCTCAACGGGACAATGTCATCAAAAGGGTCAATAAGCGGAAATATCTAGCACTCTTGCATTCTGAGTATTGTATTGATATATTACAAAGGTTTACAAATCTCATATTCGATGTGAAAACACATCATAATTTAAGGAGGGTCTTGATTGTTTTTAACTGTTCATTGTTTACAATCAACCGACATCAATTTTTGCATCAGTATCAATGACAAACTTTAAGGACGGATAGTTAGATTAAAGTTGCTGATAATGATACATCAAGTGTAGCTCCTGTTTATGTCCCTGTTATAAACAAATTTCACTTTACAAATAAACTGGTTTTGACTGTGAAAAAACTCTTAATTTCACAAATTAAATTAAATGTGAGCTATTTAAGACGAGTTTAATTCATTTTCAAAACACGATAATTGATGAAAGACAAACTTGATTTTTTTTTATGATATAAAAAAAATCCGCAAACTTACAACATAGAAATACTTAACGTCTTCATGTCAGAAACTCATTCGTGTAATTTTAACTCATTTAATTCCGCATGCCATTGTGTCCGTATGCCAATATTAATTTACAGTAAAGCTTCCATCAATTAAGATCAACCTATGTCCAACCTATCGCCGACTTGGAGTTATATTACGGTACGTTTATTGCAGTTATGCTATATAATTTATTTATTTCATTTTCCAAAGAAAAACTTTAAGTTGGACAACATAATTTTCCTTTTAACGTTTCACAAAATAGAATGCGTGTGATAGATATTCAGTTCTAATACAAAGAATAACATTTTATGAAACATCACAATATAAACAAAACTATATTTCTTAAATGTAGTATAATGACATAGAATCCTGTCATCACGCAGATTACTTTAAAGATCTCTATTTAATTCCAAAAATGAATACTTTCCAATTCAAATAAGATGCGGAGCTTACATAATTGCAATTAAGGATAAGAGAATTTTAGCATTAATCCATCAAATTAAATCTGAGATTCATTTAAGACTTGCAATCTGAAGTTTACAACGGAATTGGCATATATGTTGAATTTCTTACAAAACAAGCCGAAGCTGGCTATATGCATGAAAGGTTCTAGTGTCTATCAATTCAGTTTTGCAGTTAAATGAATTGCAACGCAGACAAGTAATTGGGAGGTCACGAATATGTGGACAAGTTTTATTGGCACCGAAATGTTCCAAAAACATATATTTTAAATGTATTTTATTTTAAATACGCAATATCTATAATGAAGCTGATTTATTTGATTTAACGCCTATGTTTATGCGAGCATATTCAATGGCGTTGTACATGTAAATATAACAAAAAAATTCAAATAAGTTATGAGGTAAAAAGCTGACATCATATTAATATAGGTAGTAACTAAAATCTGATAAACACTTTAAAATAACCAAACTAATTAAATAAAACAAAACACTACTTATAATAAATTAAAATAAATAAGTAGATAAATAAATAATGAATGGATTGTGGGGGTTTAAAACACACATTCAATGAGCAAATTTAAAAGTGAATGCATTTTAGAACAGTGTGTCGAACTTCCTTAAACAAAATAATGGTGATAGCAAAGCAAATTTTACGTATTAAATAACAAGGATGAAGCGAAAGCGTAACAACTAAATGTACTTATTACATATAACACAATATTGAAACAAATCGGAATTCAGATAATATATTGTCCATCAATCAAACATAGAAACAATGTCTAACGGCTCAAGCATTGACCTTAATGACACGTGACATATTTAAGTAAACAAACAATGTTTACCTTGTGAATTTGACATTAAATATGTATGTTTTAGCATAAAAGCTTCAATGTATTAACAAGAAATATGACCTTACTTAGAGTTTTTGCCAATTGTAAAGAAGTTGACGTCATTTAACATTGATTTCACGAAAACGCATTTGTGTAATTTTTTCGCGCTAAACGGACTGAGTTCAGATTAAAATAGCTTTAATAGTATAAAGACAAATTTTATAAATTCTTGATAGAATCGTAATAATTTACGGATAATTGTTGATTATTATGGTAATAATAAACGGTTTGTCGATATTTGTTTCTATTTTTATCAGAAGGCGATATTCGCCATTACTAAGTGTTTTTAACTTGTAACAGTTCAACTACTCTCTTCATGGGGATGAGATCGTTCGACACTCAATTCCTTAGCCTTCAATATTTATTGCATGTTTGGGATATTTATTGCTTCGACTGTTGCGAACAAGTTGAAGACCCGGGCCTACAAGGCCTAATTTTCGCTATGCCACTGATTAGTATATATTAATTTTAAAGAAAAATAAATGTCAACTATTGTACTACCCATGTAACATGTGCGTCGTCTACATTCTTTAGAAGATCTACGTTCTTGATATTGTATTCATGCAATATGCCAAGACAGTTATAGTGGATTGGAATGCATATTTGAATAATGTGCATGTCGTGCTGTAAAATTACGAAATTACATTTCCATTTCCAAAGCAGAGTGATGAGTATTTATTAGTATTTATCGTACAACTAGATGAAGAAATACAAAGAAACTATAAGTGTTGATTAAATGTGTGCATTCATGCTTACTAAGGTTAATCAGACACCTTTATGTACATTATTTTTCCAGTAAATTTGTGATCGAATGTTCTTTTGCTTGAAGTAATACTATATTAATTTAATTATTAAATGTGAACATATAGTTACATTGAATGTTTATAATTAAAAGCAATGTACAATATAAGGATAATGGTGTAAGTTATTAATTCAATATAGCGTATATATTTATTTTTTTAACTTAGTGAAAACAAATTGCCAAATTACACGCGCTTGCCTGGTGATGTAATCACTTGATTGCATCATTTAGTTCAAGGCCGCGAGCGTCTAGACATTCTGCAACGCAGTCGCATTACAATGTGACGTATGTGTGTGTTTTCGGATGGATAACAATAATAAAATGTGGATAAAAGTGTTGGAATATATTGTTCGAATGAAATCGAAGAGAGAGCATTTAATATTTCTTTAATATTGTTGAATGTACTCAACTAACGCGATATCTCAAAGTAATTGTTTTGTCGAACAATTAACGGATTGAGAACAGTGTCAGTGACCTAAAAGAGTGTTAAATTAAATAAGGTTGGGGCAATGTTCGTTTACTTTCCGAAGTAAATTGACGTAAAATGTAAAGGTTATTTTGTTGATGAATACGTCGTTCCTATGTTAGTTGACCAAAAAATATTTATCCACAACCAATTGTCTGCTTACACCAACTATTTTCAAATGAAAAAATGAGAATGGCGATGATCAATTATAAATCTTATATGTCGTGCGCATATGTTCAATATATTATGCAAGCAAACAAAACTGGACGAAGATAAACATGGTGATAATCATGCAATGTGGCCAACCATTTTTTTATAAAATATGGGATTCAGTATATGCGTTAAGTAGGGATATAACAACCTTAATGAAAACGACAGCAAATGCGAGAAACGTCAATGTAATGCAATGTCCTTCTTTCCCAATATATCATTTTTAAATATAAAGCTGAGGGTTTTGTTCAGAACAACACAATTCCACAAGTTATTAGCAGAAATAACCAATTTACCGTAGGATTTTCAAACCATTCATTTTAGAGACGCAGACTGGAATTGGCTATCAAACTGGCATATTTCCTTGCAAGCTTTACATTATAGGGACGTATTGGAGAGTTTCTAATTACATTAGCTTATTTCCAATGTCTTCAATATAAGCTGATAACGGGGTTGAATGAATCTTGTTGCAATACATTTAGATTTTTATTAACAAAACGGGTTTCGTTTTATATATACGCGAAATTGCCTCAAATTCCAGTGCGTGTATTTTTTCTCCTGCTTTTTGCACTCATCATTCAATGAGACGACGCTGTGTGCGTTCAAATAATAGGCACTATGTGTTCGAAAAGAACCACAACATGGAGAAATATCCGAACCCCAAATTGTATTCTCTGTCTGAAATAAATTAAAATCCGGTCCCTCTTGAGCCATTTCCAGTTCCTGAATTCGCGTGCGCGACACTCGTTTAATTAGGTATCATTTACAATGAAATTTTGACTAATTTTATGATTTGAAGACATGCAAAGTGTTAATTGTTCAATTACAATATGGAAATTACCAGCGACATTACATAGCAATATGTAGAGCACAGTGTTGAAGACTCGATACTTCTGTTTTATTTTGTTTAAAGAAGAAAACAAACTTGTTTATAGTTGTTAAACGAACGTATGATTAACCAGGTTAAAATATCTCAGACACAACAAACAAAAATCTGGCAATAATTGCTGTTTCGATTACAAGTGAATAATGTGTAATATCACGTGTTCCTGGTGCTTTCATCTAAAGAGGCGGTGAGGGATCAAATCTAACTAAGAAATAAGATACCAAGCAAGTTAAGTGTTATGTCTTCTATTTCCGCCCTAAATTGCTATGAAATTGTTTACGTACCAGACATTTCTTATAAAGGTTTTCAGTACAAGAGTTGCACTCCAGAGCAGAGGTACAACACGTCCCAATACAGTATGTAAATAAAAGAATTACATAATAGACATATATTGTTAACATGATAATACAAAATATACAAGTGAATGATGATTAATTGAACACACCATATTATTATAATATATTTTAACCTATTCACTCAAGTGAAATACATATGAAAAAGTTCACTTATGGAACACACTTATTACTTGATAATAAAACGCAAGGCACTTATTGGATTGCCGGAACTCTTATGTGCAAAACTGGTATCATGTTAAACAATATAATACTGATTTGAAAATGCAATGGTTTTCTTAATTAAACTCGAAAGACGGCCCATGTTGAATGATTTAATTGTCTTTTTTTTCATTTGTTTTAAGATTAATAAACAGTATTTCAGACATGTTAAAGATGTCATGGGACAACTTAGCCGATCTAAGTGGTTAAACTAGAACCAAGTGCACAAACATATGTCAGTAACTAAAAGTTGCCTTATTTGAAAAAAAAATACTTTTAATAACTATACTAATAGTCATGTTCTAGAACCAACCGATATAGCATATCTGGAGCCTATACAAACGGGTATTACGAGTATATGCATAGTTTGGTATCACTATTTGTTATTATTTTCAAAAATTACAATACAGTAGGGAGTAGGATTTTTTTCAAATTTCACTACGTACTTGTGTAAAGTTATTGATTCGACACAGGCATACAATGTAAAGACCTTGTTTGACTGCTTCAAAGAAAAGTGTGTTTCAAACTGCATTGTTACGGCTTTCCATAAAGTACAATGTAATGCTTCTGTCAAGCTTAAAACAGTTCTAAGTGATTTATTTCCCGAAAGTTACCGGTATTCTAATTGGTTTGCACGCTTATTGGAGATACGGGAATCTGATGAATAAGGCGGATTTCGTGTAAAAAAAATACAGTATATTTTTTAAAAAGAAGGCAAAATACCAAAAACACTCAACTGAGACCACGAGGCCCTTAACTGTTTTAAGCATGTAGTGTTCACAGAAAATGCCCCAACACATGTCAGCCATGTGTTTTAACAAACCGCAATATTTTTAAACTCAGTCCCGATATCATATCAACACAATTTGTTTTTAATATTTTTATAAAATTTCATTTTTGGATATCTAGATTTTTCATATGGTTTAATTATATCCAGATAAGCAAAACTGCCCGCCTTATTGAAGCCATGATTTTGAATGAACAGAATCATATCTCACTAGCCGAAGCAAAAAACGAACAAATGTTAAGACCTATCTTCATTTGGCAATAAATGTGGCATCAATAGTGTTCACACGCTTTTTCTTTAATTTCGACCGAGAGACATAGGTTTAGACACCACCTTACCCAATTACAAATTCTGTGCGAATATCACGAGGACAAATGTTGTGACCAAGGATTTGAAGAGTAAGCAAAAAATGTGGCATCTAGACTGTTCACAAGCATTTTCTTTAATTTGACCTCGTGACCTAGTTTATGATCCCACGCGTTTCAAACTCTATTGAGATATCATTCTGCAACATGTTCTGAGCATGTTTCATAAAGATTTGGGAATAAACGAAGCCCCTAGAGTGTTCACTAATTGTACTTTGACCTATTAACCTTGTCTTTTATTCAACATGACCCAGTGTCGAATTAAGCCATGATATCATACGAGCAAATGTTATGACCAAGGTTCATTAAAATTGGGCAATCAATATGGCCTTTAAAGTGTTCGAAGCTTTTTCTTTAATTTGACCTAGAAATTTAGTTGTTGAACCCACGTGAACTTCTTTCGAAAGACGAACACTGTTAGTAAGTGCTCATTTAACAACTCAAAAAGTATGATAACTATGGATTTAAGTTGTAAAAGCGTTTGGAATTGTGTCATTCTATTAACACTTTAAACAAATAGTGGAAACATTACATTCTAAATTGAAGCATTATATTATAAATCATAAAAAATATTCTCCAGCAATCGATCTTTCAGCGAAAGTGAGAAAAACAACACACAATACAATCTCCATATTCATGCTATCAATAGTTATGATGTACACGATATGCACGTTCGCTAATTCAATGATGCATTTCGAGAATCGTTTTCACACTAACTTTAAACTTTTAAAGATGAACTCATTTAGAAAATGCGAAGTTTCGCAGGCAACAAAACACTTTTCTAATGCATTGTATTCATCGTAAAACATCAGGGCGCAGTAAAATTATAAAATGGTATGTCATACTGTTGGATATAATTTATGATTTATAACGATTTAGATCAATACCTTTATTATAAAATATACGCCAACAAAAAGAGTATTATCTTTCGTTTTCGTTTTAAAGCTCTCATAATTTAAAACATGTCATATACTATACAGTGCAATTACACACAATTAAACAATTTTATCCAGCCTATGAGGGTATCATTTGTATCAAAAATCTACCTTTCGATGTTCAGCTTATTTCATTATGATATGAAAAAATTTGATTGGAAAACATGTAAACTTTGGCAATAACATCTAAAAATGGCACTACGCCAATATTAACGTATATCCGTTAAATATAGTTGCACTCGCCTATCCGTCAAGTATCGTTTAATATAAGTATTGGTTATGTGTGATCGTCTTTTTGTATATTTGATAAGTATGTGGACAAAGGCATGTATTTGCTGATGTGGCCAATAAACTATAACTGAACTGGTAGTACAAATTAGCCTTTCTTAATCTAATGGTCAGCTTGTTAAACACCAGTTCCCAGTCCATATTCTATACGTCCGGTCACTTCTCACAAGTTGCCTAGTCACGCATTAACGTCGTTAACGTAATAATTAGTGTCAATCACAAGAGGCCAACCGTCTGGCATTTAAAGAGCAGAATTAGTATTATTCGCACGAAGTTTGACATACGCGCTGCGAGAGTATATTATGCGTCATCATTTGGATGAAACGAAATTTAAATGGCCATGCCTTTGTGAGGAATAACTTACATCAATGGCAAGTATGGGTTTGCAAGAAAAAAATCAGAAAACAACCGATCTGAATCCATCGACAGGAATAACTTATTTTGTAACGGCTTTGGGAATCATTCATTTAAGCGACACAATATAGAATTATTTACAACGGTTGTTTATGTTTTACGAGGACCGAAGTTATAACCTTATAACTTAAGTCACATATAAATATATAAATATATTTGTCAATCACTCATTTAAGGGACACAATCTAGAACGTCGTATTTGCTTTAATAACGAAATAAGTTGATAATATTTATAGGTTTTTTGTAGATGTAATATATTCATTTTTATTATTATAAGGATGAAAGGACTGACGATAAATATAAAACACAGTAACATTAATTACACAATTCAGATGTATAATTGTATATAGCTTCGTTAAAATATTAGTTTTAACATATTTAATGTTTAGCATTGTACACCGTTATTCTGTTCCGCAAGTGGATGCGGAGATGCAAAAGCATAAACGATTGTTAATATAACAAAGATGCAGCATACTGTATTGTGCATCTGTTAAAGCTGTTGAGTGATCCACACTGCTTGTGTGACTTCCCCCTATACCACAATGTACCACACATAAACCGGAATCATAATAAGTATTTTGTACTATATTTATTATGTGTTTCCCCTGTTTTATCTATGTATACCTGGCATAAATAAAGTATTGTTCTGTTCTGTTATATTTTTCTCCGTTAAAACAATGGTATTCAAATAGGAAAGATATATGCTCCCCTGACTTAATTTTATTTGATTTCAGACTTGATTGACACTTACAAACCCATTACGCCAACAGAATGTATTCAATTATATTTTGTCAGTCACTATGGTAAAATATAATATAGTTTACGATTTCCTGCTTGCATGTCTAGTCATATTAAACATGATTAAGACCTTAAACGAGATGTAGTAAATTTTCCCGAGCACGCGAGAAGTATGTCGTAATTTATACAATACGATGTTGTATTATTTTAATTGTATCGTCGTATATCCTGCTACAACTACATTTCATTATATATACTTTTTTATGCCAGATTTGAGTTGTGTAATAATAAATTGTGTTAATACAGTATCTGTACGTATTGACCATGCGTAGTTATATTGAATTATAGAGCAATCAAGAAACAAATTACATTTGGCACACACCATTTAAGCGCAATTATTTTAATGTCATTATCATGTTTTGACCACATCATCAACAATGATTAAATTATCAGGACAGTTGTGCGTCATAGTGTTATCGTTATTGTGTTATAGTAACTAGTATATAAGTTTACTGCGGTGAGATCAAATACAACACACAAAAAGAACGCTTTAAAGTTGTTTTAATTGACGCGCTGAAGAAAACAAACGGTGCTCATGGAAGCGAACGAAGCTCATAAAAAAGGTACCACAGACGAAGGAGTTGCCCCTCCCTACGAGATTACAACAAGATGTTATGATTTTTTCCTGCATTGTTATTTCTAAAAAAAATGTAACTGACGCTAAGTGGTTTGAAACTCTCAGAGCATGAGGCATATAGTGATGCTTATGGTAACGGTTAAGGTAATGTTATATACTAAGCCTACTACTGTTTGTTTATGGTAAATCTACTGAGTTTTGAGGTGACATATATACAAGACATACTGTCAAGAACGAAATAAAACAAGGTACAATGGCTTTACAATATTTTTAACGTTGTAGTTCTTGTTAGTGTTTTTGTACAAAAAAGGATTTATTCCTGCAATCCAAGTATGCAATTCGATGTCATTCGAAATAGTCAAACATCATTAAATAACTAATCAGTAAATCAGTTATATTATTTTCATTACATGTTTTATAGTCCGCAATGAAAAAATATATGATTCAAGATTAAATCCATTTAATTGTGTACAATAAATTTCAAGACTTACACCTAATATTTGATTTATACGAACATGGGATTTTCAAACATACTGTTTATTGCAATTGATTGCAATATCGCTCAGTAACGTTGATTTTCGACTTTATAATAAATTTGAAACATTAATAAATACCCAGGAAACACTTATTTACGAGATATCTGCATGGAAATTGTTAAAAGTATTTATTACTAATAAAAAACATAGCTCCTATACTCGTTTGATGTTCATAAGAATTGTAACCGAAGTTTTAATTGTTTTCATAAAACTTTCTCTTTTTTATTGTACAAAGATATTTTAACGCACTTAAGGAATATCTTAAGACGGTGTTGTAATTAGTAATGATTTATTCCTGTATAAACCTTCAGGATCAGATAAAACTACATACATGAATAGTAATCGCGTGCAACTGAGTTGCACACGTCGTATTGTAATTCCCTTTGGGCAGGCAATTTATCTTTAAGCGGAAGTAATACAGAGAAAGAATCAAAGTACTGAAAGTACTGGTGGGGCGATTTTGCTCAAATTTTGTGGTCGCAAAAACACTATACAACGTGATGCCAACCAATCACATTTGTTGCATAAAACAGATGCAATTAATGAAGGGTGACATGCTGTCAACATAATATATAATTTAGCTATTGGGGTTTAAAGTAAATGCTGCTTTTTAAAACAAGTCATTTTCGTACGTGCCAATTCATAACTGCGAAATGTTGACAGAACAGATTGTCCATAAAAGAAATCCCTTTAATTCTCATGAAAATGAATACAATGAAGTTCAAATTCCAATAAAATCAGGCAAGACCAATATTGTTTGGACAACCCCTGAAATGTAAATACTAACTAAGACAACGTATGAAGTCTATAAAGCATTTTTATAGTTTGGTTCTTGCAGACTAACATATGAAACACTAGGATTGTACATATAATTTGATGAGTGTAATGATATCTGCTTGGAAGATCAAGCCGGCATAAAAATAGTTAAAAATACACAGGCTTGTATGAAATATTAAGCTATCAACTATGCCCATCTCTGAAGTTCTAAAAATATGTCCTTTAAAAGAGAATTTCAGTAAGTCACAGCTAGATAGTTCACTTTAATACAAAGGGGTTTTCCTGGCCACTTTGGGAAAAGGAGTCTGGTCAAATAGGGAATTTTTTATCGACAAAGTGGACCGACTAAGTGGACCGAATTGGGATTTTTTATCAACAAATATTGGCACATCAAACCTTTATTTTGAATGAACAGCATTTGTTTTAACTGGAATGTACAGTCTGTTACCACAAAAGCATTATTATGTTTAAGTTAACACATTATTTGTTTATTATAATTAATGAAGGTAACTATTAACTCGCCTGTTTATTTATCCATTTACGTTAAAATACTGCATTACAGTTTATCATCTAAGTTAAGTTTTGCGAAATGATCACATTATTTTATCTAAGTAAATGTAAATGTCATATAACAATTTGAAGTCCACAACGCTTATCCGAATGTTACTACATGCATGGCGTATAATTAGCAGCTGCTGTGAAAGTGACAACCACAACATGTGTTTCGTGTGCAAGGAAAAAGTTCAAAACTGGCATGAAAAGCACGGGCAAATTGTCATATAAAACAAAAAAGAAATCTCGTCGCTGTATACACCTTCCACGAGGACTGCGTGTAACTCGAGTGCTAATGCCACAGTGAAAACGTTGCCATGGATGGAACGCGCGCTGTAAGCTGTTTGTGCGCATTTATACAAATACCATGCGATCGGAGCTATTTTGTTTGCGAATGCAGAATTTGGGTGCGTAGTCTGGACTTTGAACGTAACGGACTTTATTCTGAAACTGATTCCCGAAATACGTATATTATTTTACCAAAGGGGTGAATTGCAGAAGGCAATCGCCCCCAAAAACCGTCCAATGACGGCGTTCGTATTTTGTCGAACATCCGCTTATTACGTCTGAATAATGAATTGTGTTTTGTAAGAAACTACGTTATCCCCTTCTGATATAACCGGTGTGTTAATTTTTTTTTGTAAAGACGGATGACTTCGCTCACCGTTTATTTGCTAATGGTGTTACGATGTTTGGCATCCACCATTCCAGAGGTGGTAATCACGTGATAGTGAAGATTGCGACGTCCATGCCGAGACAGGTATTTTTCGCAGTTTAATACCCTTTATTACTTTTATTAATTTTTTTAAATGGCTCTCTCTTACTAGCCATATCAGCAAGAAAGTCATTAGCTTTTATGTGTCAAATAAAATGACTATCACGTGAATACCCACTCTGATTTCGTCTACAGATACCTATTACTTTATCCGGTCAAAATAACAAAAGGATGCTTTGCATTAATTTCGCCTCACATGTATAGGCGCTGTTAACGAGTGTCATGTCAATCATTGTTAACCCGTATGTAAGACTTATTTCGCCGATGAGAATCATTAGTTGACTGGCTTATTTCCTATGTATGCTTGCATTTCTTTTCAATTTGCTGTTTTGAAAGTAGCGAATGATTCGAATGTTTAACAACGCTTTGTCTGCTTGTTACTATCAATATAGTTGTATTTCCTATAATGAAAAAATGTTTAGTACTACATTAGTATCGGTACAAAATAATGCAAGATTCAATTCACATGCGTTTACAGAGTGAAAGTATGACAAAGTGAATGATCGATCACCACATTAGTTCGCACGACGTATAAGTTTTACATCGGATAGGAAAAGTATGAGCCGCGTTCTGGGAAAACTAGGCCCATATGATGAGTGGTTATTAGCATTATGCGGCTTTTATGGCAAAATTAAGTCTCGTTGAATCAGTTATTGTTTGCAGTCCTATTTCTGTAATTAACGTAGTAAACAATACAATTAATGATACATTATACTTTTTCTTTCCGTTTCCGTCTAGATTAGACATTATTAAAGACGGCAATAAACTCTATGTTATTGTCATTAATTGTGTTGTGCACATAGTCGAAGTTGTTTAAACCACCGTCCTTATTCAAGACATGATTATAAAAGCAAAATGTTCCTGCTAATGTTTAGTATGATTACTAATGATTAGCAACATAATTTCTTCTGAATTATATTACATGCATATAACAACGCTTTTATGGAAAACACACGTTTTCTATGAACTCCAAAAACTTACAGTTCACTTATCGATGGACTGTTGTGGACAAAATAAACGCATACAAGTTTGTATCATTCAGCCGTTATTTGTTTTTAGTTGTTCGCTTGCGAACGACTAAGGTTAATAGACCACGAATTCCGATTCGAAGTGTCTTAACTAGCATTCACCAACGAACGAACCTGTAAGCATACGCGCAAAAAGGAGTTTGCGGCGCGATGAATGGTAAAATAGTCCACTATGTACTCCTAGTCAATTCATGCGCGCTCTGCGCGGAGGTTGTATTAATAGATGCTGATAAACAAGTATAGTGGGATGTTGTGTAACCTCATTCATAGCGCATGCTACTACAGCGGGGTTAAATTTGATATGCGTGGGAAACATTCTTTTGTTCTCAACAGGTAGCGGCGATCTTTTGTATTCACGGGTGCTAACAATGCAATAGTGAAAGGTTAAGTTTGTTTACATTCACAGTTCTCAATTAATAAAACGTTGAACATGAGTTCACCAATTACTACAGGTATACTATAGACAACAACAAAAATTCTATATAATCGCTAGACTTTGAAATAAAGTTTGCAATTTACATTTCTCACCAATTACTACAGGTATATTATAGACAACAACAAAAATGCTTTATAATCGCTAAAACCGAAAATATAAAAAACAACTAAATATAACATGAAATATCTTTTTAAAAGGTAGTCGGCGAAAATGCTGACTTTGAAATAAAGTTTGCGATTTACGTTTCTAATGATTAAATTGAAAACAAAAGTTTTACTATTATGTTTGTTAACTTGTTATTGACATATTCACCGCATGAAATGTGTGTTATCAACTTATCATTGTGAAACCACACATTAGTGTCACAATGCGTTTCGATACAAAATTGTATTCAACATAGCAAACTTGACCGTTAAGGGTCCGAAAAATGCCTGAGAAATTTAATGATTTCAAACTGGTGTAAATGCAACGCTAAATTAGCATGTAATTTAATGGTGTTGATTCGAGACAGCACACGTGGCGCTTACCCCGCGCATGCTTGTAAATTTCAATTATTCTGACATATGTATCATGCTTCGGGTGTCAAATGGCCTATAAAATGGAATTGATTAACAGCCAGTTTGGTTTCTCGTTAATGTCAAGTAAACGATTAATGGGAATTGTTTCAGAATATTGCACGTACTAGCGGCATGCTATTTTTAGTTGTGAGCGTTAGCTCACGACTAAAGTTACAGAGCATGTTTATCAAATCAGTATGTGCTTAGAAGCCTTAGCTACGCTAAGAACCGTAACTCACTATGCTAGGAACGATTACCGCTGCCTGTCTGCACTGCAGACGATGAATGCTTACATGGCTTAGGAGCGTCTGCTCTACTTCAGCAGTGATTGTATTTACCAGCTTGTAAGACGACATCGGCCAGTCTAGTGTGTATCATTGAAATCTGTACATATTCGCTGCTTTCAGGGAAAATAGGGCTTAATGCGTGTCAAATAAGATTAGCCTGTGCACACTGATTAGCCTGTGCACACTGATTAGCCTGTGCAATGCGCACTAGCTAATCAAGGACGACAACAGCGAACAACTTCAGTGCCTTCAGCGCTTTGATTTTATAATAAAAACGAAATGCTGAGACATGCCAATAGTCCTACATCGCTCAATTTATTCCAAAGATATAATTTTCCCAAGAATGCGTATGTTTCTAACACGGTTCAGAGATGGCCAAAAAAATGTTTTATTAAGCACTTTTTCGGGACACACTTTTCACACTATAAAATGTCCAGCGCCAGTTATGTATTATGCCTCATGTAAAAACTGACAACGTATCTAGCAATTTACATCTTTAAAAATATAATATTTTCAAACGAGAAACAAAAGGAAAATTATCATAAGACAACAATTCTACAATATTGATCAGCAAAAAAGACCTATTTACTGTAGGATTTGTCAACCATGCATTTTAGGGACGCAAATCTAGAATGTTCAATGAAACTGGTTTATTTCCTGTGCAACTACATTATACGGACGCAATCGAGTGTTTACTTAACATAATCTGGGTTCCGATCCTTTCAGAGTCAGCTGATAACGAGGATGGATGTTTCCTGTTTCAATACATTCAGATTTTATTAGCAAAACAGTTTTTGTAGAATTAAAATAATGTAATACAATGCATAACGTTGCCGAGCTGATAAAATTGCCAATTTAGGATAAGAGCGTTTTAGCATTAAACCATCCATCTAAATATGTGATGCATTTAAGATTTGCAATCTGAAGATTACAACGGAATTGTCATATTTCGTACAAAACAAGCCGAAGCTGGCTTTATGGATGAAAGGTTCAAGTGTCTATCAATCCAATTTTCCAATTAAATGGATTGCGCCACAGACGATTAAGGTCACGAATATGTGGACAAGTTTAAGTGCACCGAGGCTGCTAAATGTTTCAGAATACTTTACATGTATTTTGAATGTATATTTTAGAAAAGTACACAATATATTTTATATTACAAGCAAAACAGAGTGAACATATTAAATGAAAAGAAGAAAGCGAAACAATTGATGTAATTACTACCTATAACATTACAAAGAATCACAAGGAAATTCAGATGATATGTTTTCCACCAATTAAACATAGAAACAATATCAATCTTACCGTTGAAACATTGACCTTTATGCAAACTCACGTGCAGACGAGTTTTATTATTATTTGAATTTATTTTATTTAGTATCAGTATATGTTGTATTTCCCGTTGAGCTTTACAATGTCTGCATACCTGGTGATACAGTGCATGCAACATAAACAATATCTGAATCAATGTACTTAGTATCGAGCGACAGCTGTGCGAGTGTAATGTTGTGGTGTTTTGTGTATGCATTTCTTCAACTGAGAGCTATAAATAGTCGAATTTATTATTAAACAGTGTATTCGACATGTAAGTATTAAACGGACACAGATACGCCAGCTAAGGTTTTTTTTCCCCAAAAACCAGGGGGTCATAACTTATGTTTTATTCTTCATTTCAAACCTGGAATTTCGGCATTGTCCGTTAAAAAGGATGATAACTCTGGTATTTCAGGTCGATTGTTATACATTATTGATACCAGTCCAGATTTAAAACAAAATCAAACTAGGTCAAACACGCTGTTGGATGCTTATTTGTATCTACTATCATTCGTTACCATTAAACGATACTTATAACAAATATGCGTACAACCAATTTTTATAAAATACGGGGTTGAGTATATGCGTTAAATAGGGATGTATCAACATACATGAAAACGATCGAATGCATGAACTGTCAATGTATTTAGCAATTTACTTCTTTCCAGATATATCATTTTTAAATATAAATCTGAGGGTTTTGTTCAGAACAAAACAATTCCACAAGTAATCAGCAGAAAGAACCAATTTACTATAGGATTCGTAAACCATTCATGTTGAGACGCAATCTAGAATTGGCTATGAAACTGGCATATTTCCTTGCAAGCTTTACATTATAAGGGCGTACTCGAGAGGTTCTAAGTACATTAGCTTATTTATAATTCCTCCAATATAAGCTGATAACTTTGGTGAATGAATTGTTTTGCAATACATTTAGATTTTTTCTAAAGAAAACGGGAATCGCTTAATATATAAGCGTAATTGCCTCAAATTATAGTGCGTGTTTTTTGTCTCCTGCTTTTTGCACTCATCATTCAATAAGACGACGCTATATACGGGCAACTCATAACACGGGGACTATTTTTTCGAAAAGAACCACAACAGGGAGCAATATCCGACCCAACAATTGTATTCTTTGCCAAAAAGAAATTAAAATCGAGTCCCTCTTGAGCCATATACAGTTCTTGAATTCGCGCGACAATCGTTTAATTATCGTTTGTTTTAAATGATATTTTTAACCAATTGCATGACTTGAAGACATGCAAAGCGTTTTTCGTTTAATTACCATATGGAAATCGCCAGCGACTTAAAATAGTAATACGTAGAGCACTTTGTTGAAGCCACGATATAATTGTCNGAACACACTTATTACTTGATAAAAAAAAAGAAGTCACTTATTGGGGAGCCGGAACAATTTGGTGCAACACAAGTATCATGTTAAACAATATAACATTGATTTAAAAATGCAAAGGTTTTCTTAATAACATTCGAAAGACGGCCCATGTTGAATGAGTGAAATGTCCATTGTTTCATTTTTTCGCATTATTTAACAGTATTTTTGACATGTTGAAGTTACAATGAGACCACTAAGCCGATCTAAGTAGTTTAACTAGAACGAAGTGCACCCACCAATGTCAGTAACTGAAAATTACGCTATTTGAAAAAAAAACGTTTTATAACCTTATTAATAGTCATGTACCAGAACGAACCGATAATGCATATCTTGAGCCTATAAACAGTAATTACGATTATATGCATATTGTGAGATCACTATTACAAGTATTATTTTCAGACGTTATCATAGGGATTGGGATTTTAAGTACATGTAGTTTCTTAAAATTTCACTATGTACTTTCGTTATGTCATTGATTCGACAATGGCATTAAATTTAAAGACATTGTTAGACTGCTCCAAAGAAAAGTATGCTTCAAACTGTATTTTTACGGCTTCCCATAAAGTACAATGTGATGCTGCTGTCAAGCTCAAAACAGTTCTGAGTGATTTATTTCCCGAAAGTAGTTGCCGTTATACTTATTTGTTTTCACGCTAATGGGAAATACTGGAACCTGATTAATGAGGCGGTATTCGTGTAAAAACAAACACAATAAAAATTCAACAAGAGTGCAAGTTTCTTGAAGACTTGGCAATAAATGTGGCATAAAGACTGTTCACAAGTTTTTTTCTTTAGTTTGACCTTGTGACCTAGTTTATTATCCCGTGCGTTTCAAACTCGGTTGAGATATCATTCTGAAACATGCCCTGAGCAAGTTTCATGAAGAGTGACTAATTAACGTGGCATCTAAAGTGTTCACAAGGTTCTACTTTAATTTGACCTAGTTACCTTGTTTTTGATTCAACATGTCCCATTTTCGCACTTCGCCGAAATATCATGCGAGCAAATGTTATGACCACATTGCATTAAAATTGGGCAATAAATATTTGACCTCTAGTGTCTTCAATTTTTTTCTTTCTTTAATTCGACCTAGAAACATAATTTTGACCCCACGTGAACTACTTTCTAAAGAATCCAAAATATTTAATTTTTTATGAATATTGGGCAAGAATATTAGAGTGTTCATAAGCATGTCCTTAAATTTAACCTAGTGACCTAGTTTTTTACCTTAACGGATCATGATTCGAACTCAACCGAGATATCATTGGATACATGTTCTCACACGGTTTTATAAAGATTAATCAATTAATGTGACCTCTAGTGCGTGAGACATCATTGGGCCAAATGTTACGAACAAGTTTCTTGTAGATTCGGCAATACAAGTGTTCATAAGGTTTAACTATAGCCATATAAGGAAATCTGCACCTTTCCCTGGCGACCATGTTTTTCAACGGACCGGAACCATTTTCGAACTTGGCCGCAATATCGTTGCGACAAATGTTCTGAGAAAGTTTCGTGAAGATTGAGTAATTGATGTGACTTTTACAAGGAAAAAAAACATATTATTTTGAATTCTTATATTTACAATTTAGCTTACATCAACTGCCGTATGCTGGTTGCAATTTTCAAGAAGTTTAAGCCTTCTAGCAGCACTACCTTTCGACTTGCTAGTGACACAAGTTAAAAATGCAGGTATTTTTTTGGCGACAAGGGTAATAACTCCTGTAATGTCAAGAACATCCCAATTAAAATATAATGGTTACCATGTATGTAACGTGTAAGCCATCCAGCAACAACACTTTCTGAGTTATGCACAACACTTTCTGAGTTATGCAAGACACAATTTAAACAAATGCTAAAACTTACTATTACTCTGGTTAAGAAGAAAATCGGACCGACATATTAAGGTACGAAAGTTCACATGTTGGTTACATTTTTAAATAGTTCTAGTCCTATAGTAGCAATAGTAACAGAGAGAGAAACGAATGAAACAAGATAACATTCAATTTGTTTTCGAACTTGAAATGGCAATAACTCCGAAAATGTCACAATTCAGAAACATATACGATGAAAATACAATTTCATTTCCGCTAGACAACTTCGCAATGTCTGTAATGATTTAAATATAACATCAGATTATTGTTAATCATGACCAGAAGAATTGTTGCATTAACGATACTAGAATGTCCGTTATAGGTCAAGGTCACATTGGTCGTTTCCATTTATTTCGTTTGCACGCTTCTAAAATTCCTTTAAGGTTTTTGAAAATGTTGAACCATATGAGACGGTTTGGAAGGTACAATATCAATACGATTACCATTAAGGTCAGGGTCATACTATGAGGTTAAGAGAAAACGCTGTGCCAGGACAGGGCTCTCGACTATACCCCCGCTGTGATAGTATAATGTACGTTTCCTGTCAGTCACATACTATAATGACCGCAAAGACATATTTAAAGCTGAATTCATGTAAACGTTATATAGAATATGTGAACAAACAAGAGCTGTGACCATGCCAAGTGAGATTTTCAGATGTAAAAGTGATATGGGTGATATGAGATGGAAAAGTGATGCATGAGTACCTTTAGCAATTTTCTATATACAAAAAGGGGTATTATTCTGCTTAATGGGAGGTCAGAGTTATGGAACTTGGTCGGTGACCACACACAATGACCCCAGTCAAACACATGTGCACAATTTCAGTTGAATGCATGTAGTAGAAACAGTGACATGCATATGTTGCATGTTAACCTTAACCAGAGCATTACGCAGATGCCGACATTTGGGTGAGTTGTATATCTCGGACTACTGGTCTGTGAATATTTGCTGCATGCTTCATTTACACTTTCTTTAATCGGGTTTATTAAGCTCAGAAATAAAGGAATTGTTTTATCAGTTTTCAAGAAGCACGTAATCGTTTGAAAACAAAAATAATAGAAGATACTCGAAATAGGAAATCAATGCAACTTGAGAAAATTAAAATATTGAAGTTGTTAAATACATTAATAGCAAGCCCATTTACAGTTTCTTTAGGACGAATGATGGGCCACCTGTTTCATCTAATTTCGTCACAAAAATTATCTTCAATTTGGCAGACTGACTCTGCTGATAATCTGCAGATAACAACACAACACGGACAAATACCTTTAACTTGATGTTACAATTTATGCGTCTCCAAGCATCTTCTGGTGAGATAGTATACAATTAAATGTAGCTAATCAGAATTTCAAATGTTTATTTACTCATGAACATAACAAAACATGATTATAAAAATAATTCAAGAAACCATAGTGCCTTTAATTAAAGGGTGAAAGAGATACAACAGTGTTAATAATTTAAAGAAAAATGGTTTAGCCTTTTACACAGAATTGGAGGTTCCATTGTTCGTGTCTTAACCTTATCCATCATTTGTTTTCTAATATTTTGGTCATCTTTTCCAATGTAATATTTTCAAAAGATAAGCGAATGAACATTCTCAGAAAACTACAATTCTACAGTATTTATCAGCAAAAAGAACCTATTTACTGGAGGATTTGTCAACCATTCATGTTAGGGACGCAATCGAGAATGTCCAATGAGGCTGTCTTGTTTCATTGTCAACTACATTATACGGACGCAATGGAGTGTTTATTAAACATAAGCTTAGTTCCGATCCTTTCAGAGTTAGCTGATAACGAGAATTGATTTGTTCTTCTTCAATACATTCAGACTTTATTAGCAAAACAGTTTTGGTATAATTAAATAATGCAAAGCAGACCTAAAATACCAGTGTGCGAAACTAAATAGATTAGTGCACCCATTGTTCAGTAAGACGACTAAATAAAGAGTTTTGTTTACAAAGTACCAAATGTCACACAATATTAAATCTGTACACCAATATTAATTTATAGTAAAGCTTCCATCAATTAAGGTGATTTTTTCCAATCTATCGCCGACTAAGAGTTATGGTACGGTACATTTGTATGAGCGCTGCACGTCCTTGGCAAATGGCTTTGTCCGGCACACGCATGCATCAAAATGATCTCTGGATATTGTGTAAAACCATTCTGTATTCAATAGTTCTGTTGAATACAAAATATGATTATAAGAGGGCGTATATTGTTATAAAAAGTAAAAGGCTAATGATAAAACTGATAAACCAACTGATAAATGCTTTTTACGTTCAGGGCCGGATTAAGCACTAGGCAACAAGGCTGCAGCCTTCGGCCCCCGATTTTTAAGGGGCCCCAGACAGTTTCCCTATGTATGATCTTACTTAATTACGCCATTTAACGACTCTATCGGGATTGCAGATTAATTGTCTTTGTGATTATACAAGTTTCCCCATGCATATTCAATTGTAACCGTTTAGTTCGCTTTGATTTATTTTGCTATTTAATTTCTTTCTGTGTTGTAAATCAATTGAGAACCATTAGTTTCTCTGTTTATTATACGATGTGCCCGTATGGTGATTACAACATCTGGACCGTTTAGTTCCCTTTGATTAACTATTCTATCTAGATGCACCAGTGGGGGGGGGGGAATCGTTATTTTCCAACTATCCAGAAATACTTAAGGCTATCATTGCCTAAAAACTGAAACTACACAGAACCGAAACAAGGCTGACAATAGTTGGTTTGATCAGACAGATGGAGCAGTTGGACACTGCCTTAATGACCATCATTTGGCATATCATTTAGAGCGGTTCAATTCCACAAGCTTGTGTCTGCAGAAAGTTGAAATTGACTTACTGAATGTTGTGAAACTTTACCACTATCTTATCAGCGTTTTAGTAGAAACCCTGGACACGTGTGACGACATTTAAGAGAAGGCCAATGCGTTTGTTGCAATCAACGAATATAAGAATGCGAATAAGCATAAGAAACGGCGAAAACTATTTCGTGACGAGAGTACGACACGAGCTAAGTGCATGCGACAAATTTCGAATTCTCACATTCTACAGCATAGTTGATTGTCTCACTGTTGAACTTCGCAAGCAGATGAGCGCATATTCTGGTCTTCACAAACTGTTTTGTTTCAAGACAGAGTTTGAGTCTCTCACCTTGGATGATCTACGGAAATGTGCAACGCATCTAGTGGATTCTTATCCATATGACATTGCGGGGTCTTTTGTCGACAAGTTCGTTCAGTTCAAAGCCATCTTAGAAGTGGACCAAGACAGAATCATCACCCACATGAGTGAACTGCTGAAGGTAGATGGAGGTCAACTACAGACAACTTTTCCAAACGTTGCCATCGCTGTACGAATATACTTTACAATTCCAGTTAATAACTGTCAAGGTGAGAGGTCATTTTCAACATTATCACGCGTGAAAAACTATCTGAGGAACACCATGAGTCAGGAAAATTTAACAGCATTGGGGCTACTGTCTATTGAATGTCAAGTCCTCAAAGAACTAGACTTCACACAGCTGATCGATGACGTTGGTCAGCTGAAGTGTCGTAGAAGAGACTTATAGGCTGGAATATGTTACATGTAACATGTGTGTTAAGTTCAGTAAATAAAATAGTTATACATTGTTTAACTTGTTTAGCTATATAAATAATGTAACTGTCAACTGTGTAAAAATGCAAGTTTTCTTATCTTTGTAGTTGTAGTATAAAATATGATTTTCAATATACAGAAGGGGATTAGAGGGAAGGGGGCCCCCGTAACATGTGCAGCCTTGGGCCCCAAAAACAGCTTAATCCGGCCCTGATTACGTTAGTTCAAATTGAACTTGTAGAATATAATGCTTGATATTTATTTCATTTTCCAAAGAAATACTCTATTTTGGACAATATAATTGTCCTTTTTACGTTTCACAAAATATTATGCTGAATTCTTGTAACGGATATTCAGTTCTTATACAAAGAATTTCGAAACATCACAATTCAAACGCAACACTATTTCTAAAATATATTATAATGACATAGAATCATGTCATCGTGCAGATTAGTTTCAAGATCACCATTTAATTCCAAATGAATATGTTCCAATTCAAATACGTTTCGGAGCTTATACAATTGCAAAAATAGGACAAAAGAGTTTTAGCATAAATCCATCCATCTTAATCTGGGATTTATTTGCGAGTTGAAGTTCAAAACGGAATTGGCATATTTCGTAAATAACAAGCCGAAGCTGGCTATATTGATGAAAGGTTCTAGTGTCTATCAATTCATGTTTGCAGTCCAATGGATTGCACCGCAGACGAGTAATTGGGAGGCAACGAATATGTGGACAAGTTTTATTTTGGCACCGAAATGTTTCAGAACACTATATTTTAAATGTATGTTTTAGAACATTACGCAATATCTATAATATTACAAGCAAAGCAAATTGTACATATTAAATTATAAGAAAACAAAGAAAAATTACATTAATGTACTACACATAACATTTAAGCAAATCGGAATTCCGGTTATATGTTTTCCATCATCCAAACATAGTAACAATATGAATCTATTTGTTCAAACATATTCCTTTATTCATACCCACGTGCAGATTTTTTTTAAATTATGATTTGAATTTATTATATTTAGTATCAGTACAATGTTGTTAGCAGTTAAGCTTTACAAGGTCTGCATACATATGGTGATAGTGTATACAACAAAATAATATCTAAATCAGGGTTCTTTGAAAGTATCGAGCGACGGATGTGCGAATGTAATGCTGTGGTGTATTTGTGTATGCTTTTCCTCAACTGAGTGCTATATATAGCCGCCTGTATTATAATACAGTGTAATGGACGTGTATGTTTCAAACGGACATATACTCAAGCTTAGGCAATTTTGCATTGTTTTCCACAAAGAAGGGGGTCATAACTTTTAGTTTTTTGGTCCAACATGGTCCATCATTGGCGTCTAAAGCTGTCTTAATGTCGTCAACAATAAACTGTGTTAAACTGGTCAACATTTTGGTGCAAAATAACGCTACCTTAACTTCAAACCTGGAATTTTGGCATTGTCCGTTAAAAAGGATGATTTCTCTGGTGTTTCAAGTCGATTGTTATACATTATTGATACCAGCCCAGATTTGTGAAAATAGTCAAACTAGGTCAAACACGCTCTTAGATGCTCATTTTTACCTATTATCGTAGCCTTTAAACCGGTTCTTGTAACAATCATGTCATATGTTCAAAAGTTTTCATATATTATGGGGTTCAGTATATGCGTTAAATAGGGATGTAACAACATAAATGAAAACGATCGAATGCGACAACTGTCAATGTATTTAGCAATTTACTTCGTTCCCAATAAGTCATTTTAAATATAAATCTAGGGGTTTTGTTCAGAACAGAATAATTTCACAAGTGATCAACAGAAAGAACCAATTTACCAAAGGATTCGTAAACCATTCATTTTAGAGACGCAATCTAGAATTGGCTATGAAACTGGCGTATTTCCTTGCAAGTCTGACATAATAGTGACGCTATCGAGAGTTTTTTAATTACATTAGCTTATTTCCAATTCCTCCAATATAAGCTGGAAACGGGATTGAATGAATAGTGTTGTAATTCATTTAGGTTTTTATTAACAAAACGGGTTTCGTTCAATATAAAAGCGCAATTGCCTCAAATTCTACAGCGTTTATTTTTTCGCCTGCTTTTTACTCTCATCGTTCAATAAGACGACGCTATATGCGGGCAACTCATAGTCAGGGACTTTGTTTTCGAAAAGAACCAAAACAGGGAGCAATATCCGACCCCAAAATTGTATTCTCTGCCTGAAAGAAATGTCAGTCCCTCTTTAGCCATTTCCAGTTCCCGAATTTGCGTGCGCGACAATCGTTTAATTTGTATCGTTTTAAATGGAAACTTGAACCAATTTTATGATTTGAAGACATGCAAAGTGTAAATCGTTGTATAACAATATGGAAATCCCCAGCGACATAAAATAGTAATGTGTAGAGCACCGTGTTGAAGGCAGTCTCGAT
The DNA here is from genome assembly GCA_007657795.1 of Dreissena rostriformis. Lineage (NCBI taxonomy): Eukaryota > Metazoa > Mollusca > Bivalvia > Myida > Dreissenidae > Dreissena > Dreissena rostriformis. The sequence goes on along the minus strand of VMBQ01000699.1, from coordinate 109,839 downwards.
ATTACTGTTTCATTTTTGTAAAACAAAAAAGAAAACAACCCGGTTATGGTTATTAAGGTAGCGCCACTGTAATGGGCACCTTTCCAAATATAATCTAATGTATTATTTTCTTAATCAGCATCATTTCACTGAACTACAAGCAAATTTTTGGGTAGGCTTTCCGTGCTTTTTAAAGCAATATACTGATTTTTTTCAAAACCACCCCACGCTCTGCTTTTGTCCAGTTTATTTGCACCCCTTGGGTATATGAAAGTTTCATAATTCATCCAGATTTCCAAATATGGGCATGCAGTTGGTGTGTACAGATGCAGTAAAGGTGTTTAAAGTTAAAACAAGATAAAATAGTAGTAGAGTAGTAGTAAAGTAGAAATTGGGTTGGTTAAAAACAAAGTGTCATAACATTCAAAATAGTATCATTTAAGTAATATGTTGAACTAAGTTTTTATAGAAACACTATATACAGCAAAAATAACAAGAAATAGACAGATGTACCGTTTACTTTTTGAAATAAAAATAAAAATGCAACATACAAAATGTAAATGGTTTGTATTTTCAGCAGTAAATCACCCAATTTAGCCATAACGTTGTTTTAATTTTAAAAATTGAAGAATGTGCATAAAACTTGCAACGTATTTCATGTTAAACATAGCTTATATGCTATATTAAATCAAATTACGTTAGAAAAGAAATAAAACGCGTCGCAAAAAATATGCGTTGCAGGATTCAAACCTGCGCGGGAAGATAACCAAAAGATTTCTAGTCTATCGCCTTAACCACTCGGCCACGACCACTTTACATGTGTACCTGCTATAATTAGATATCCATAAGTAAACAGGTACAAATGCTCTTCAATCTTCGAAGAAATCGCGGGAAACCATTACAGTAGCGCTACCTTAAACGAACGTATGTTTCACCAGGTTAACATATCACAGACACAGCAAAGAAGCTGGCATTAATTGCTGTTTCGATAAAACGCGTATCATGTTAAACAATATAACATTGATATGAAAATACAAGGTTTTCTTAACTGCACTCGAAAGACGGCCCAAGTTGAATGATTTAGATTGTCTTTGTTTCATTTTTTCGCATTATTAAACAGTTATTCAGACATGTTGAACGTATCATGGGACAACTTAGCCGATCTAAGTGGTTAAACTAGAACCAAGTGCACACACCTCTGTCAGTAACTGAACTTTGCCCCATTTGAAGCTGTTGAAGGATGTAAAATTCGTGTACAAAAAAAACACACACACTATATATATTCAACAATGGGGCAAAATGGCCAAAGCGCTCACCCTAGACCTCAAGGAGCTTAACTATTTAGAGCAGGTAGTTTTCACTTGATTTCACAATAAAACTGCCCAAACACATGTCAGCCATGTGGTTTAACAAACCGCAATATTTTTCAACTCAGTCCAGATATAATTTCAACACAATTTGTTTTTTAATATTCCTAGAAAGTTTCATAATAAATGGGGTTACAAATGTCATATCTAGAGTGTTCAAATGGTTTTACTATATCCAGATAAGCAAAACTGTCCCACCTTATGGAAGCCATGAGTTTGAATGAACTGAAATCATATCTCACTCGGCGAAGAAAAAAGAACAAATGCTCAGTCCAAGCTTCATGGCTATTGAGCAATAAAAGTGGCATCAATAGTGTTCACAAGCTTGTTCTTAAGTGTCAACCAAGTGACCTTGTTTTTGACACCACGTTACCCAGTTACAAACTCTGTCCAGATATCATTAGGACAAATTCCAAATGAATATTTTCCAATTCAAATACGTAGCCGCAGAGGAGCTTATAAAATTGCAAATTTAGGACAAGAGCGTTGTAGTATTAATCAATCCATCTAAATCTAGGATTCATTAAAGAGTTGCAATCTTAAGTTTACAACGGCATTGGCATATTGGCGTACAAAACAAGCCGACACTGGCTATATGGATGAAAGGATTGTATTGTTTAGCAAATTAGTTTTGGAGTTAAATGGATTGTACCGCAGACGAGTAATTGGGAGATTACGAATATATGGAAACGTTTTATTTGGGCAACGAAATGTTTCAGAATACTATATTTTAAATGTATATTTTAGAAAAGTACGCAATATCTATACTAGTACAAGCAAAGCAAATTGTGCATATTAAATTACAAGAAGAAAGCGCAACAACTTAATATATTTACTACATATAACATAACATTGACACAAATCGGAATTCAGATAATATGTTTCCCATCAATCAAACATAGAAACATTATCAATCGAACCGTTCAAACATTAATCTGTATGCATACTCACGTGAAGAAATGTTTTATTATGATTTGAATTTATTATATTAAGTATGATTACATTTGTCCTTGCCATTTGCGGTCTACAATACATGGTGATAAAGTGCATACAACATAAACAATATATGTATCATGGTGCTTAAAAAGTATCGAGCGACGCCTGTGCGAATGTAAAGCTGAGGTGTATTGTGTAAGCTTTTCTTTAATTGGGCGCTATAAATAGTTGAATTTATTATTAAACAGTGTAGTACACATGTATGTTGTAAACGGACAGATACTCCAGATAAGGCAATTTGCATTGTTTTCCACAAACATATAACTTTAAGTCGAGTGTTTTGGTCAAACATTGTCCATCATTGGCGTCTAAATGTATCTTGATGTCGTGAACAACAAACTGAACGTTCTTTCTATCTTCCCCAAAGAGACCAAGCACTGGTTCTTAGTCCCAGGAAACGGTCTCGAGAGCGTTTTAATAAGCCATAGGCTTTCGATGCAATCGAGCTCCAATTGAAAAGGTTTAAACTAAAAACTACAAACTGTGCGAAGTTGGTCAACATTTTGGTGCAAAATAATTATTTTTATTTCAAACCTGTAATTTCGGAATTTTCGGTTTGAAAGGACAATTGCTCTGGTATTTCTGGTCGATTTTTGATGCCAGTCCAGATTTTTGAAAGACGTAAAACTAGGTCAAACACACTCTTAGATGCTCATGTTTATATAGTATTCGTAACCTTTAAACGATACTTATAACAAGGATGCAATGTGTCAAACTATTTTTTATAAAATATGTAGTTCAGTATATGCGTTTAATATGGATGTAACAACCTTAATAAAAACGATTGAATGCGACAACTGTCAATGTATTTAGCAATTTAATTCTTTCCCAATATATCATTGTTAAATATAAATCGGATGGTTTTGTTCAGAACAAAACAATTTCACAAGTGATCACCAGAAAGAACCAATTTACCCTAGGATTCGTAAACCATTCATTTTAGAGACGCAATCTAGAATTGGCTATGAAACTGGCATATTTCCTTGCAAGCATTACATTAAAGGGACGTATTCGAGTGTTTCTAGTAACATTAGCTTATGTCCAATTCCTCCAATATAAGCTGATAACGCGGGTGAATGAATCTTGTTGCAATACATTTAGATTGTTATTAACAAAACGGGTTTTGTTTTATACATGCCTCAAATTCCAGTGCGTGCATTTTTTTTCCTGCTTTTCGCACTCATCGTTCAATAAGACGACGCTTCATATCCGGGCAACAAACAGTACAGGGACTATGTTTGCGAAAAGAACCACAACAGGGAGCAATATCCTACCCCAAAATGGTATTCTCTGTCTGAAAGAAATTAAAATCCAGTCACCCTTGTGCCATTTTCAGTTCCTGAATTCGCGTGCGCGACAATCGTTTAATTATGTATCGTTTTAAATAAACAAAGCGCTGAAGGCACTGAAGTTGTTCGCTGTTGTCGTCCTTGATTAGCTTGTGCGCATTGCACAAGCTTATCAGTGTGCACAGGCTAATCTTTTTTTACACGCATTAAGCCCCGTTTTCCCTGAAAGCAGCGAATATGTACAGATTTCAATGATAAACACTAGACTGGCCAATGTCGTCTTACAAGCTGGTAAATACACTCACTGCAGGAGTAGAGCAGACGCTCCTTAGCCATGTAAGCATTCGTCGTCTGCAGTGCAGAAAAGCAGCGGTTATCCTTCCTAGCATAGTGAGTTACGGTTCTTAGCGTAGCTAATGCTTCTAAGCACAAACTGAATTGCAAAACATGCTCTGTAACTTTAGTCGTGAGCTTACGCTCACAACTAAAAATTTGAACCCAATTTTATGATTTGAAGACATGCAAAGTGTAAATCGTTTAATTTCAATATGGAAATCCCAAGCGACATTAGATAGAAATATGTAGAGCACTGTGTTGAAGTCTCGATATTACCGTTTCATTTTTGTAAAAAAAGAAAGAAACAAAATGTTTATGGTTATTACACGAAAGTATTTTCTCCAGGAAAATATCACAAACACAACACAAAAAGTTGGCAATAATTGCTGTTTCGATTGAACGTGTATCATGTTTTACCACACATTCTGAACTTACGGAACATACTTGCTGTTTGATAATACAATCTACTTAGCAAAAAAATACAATTTTGTGTAACAATGGTATCATGTTAAACAATATAAAATTGATTTTAAAATGCAATTGTTTTCTTAATTTCACTCGAAAGGCGGCCCATGTTGAATGATCTTTGCGTCGATTTATTGCATTATTTAACAGTATTTCAGAAATACTAATTAAACTAGAACCAAGTGCACAAACCAATGCCGGTAACTGACAATTGCCCTATTTGAAAAAAAAATACTTTTAATTTTATAACTGTACTAAAAGTCATGTTCTAGAACCAATCGATATAGCATTTATGGAACCTATACAAACTATAATTACGATTATATGCCTACTGTGATATCACTATTATAATTATTATTTAAAAACGTAACCATAGGGAGTAGTTTTTTTTTCAAATTTCATTACGTACTTTTGTAACGTCATTGATTCTACATAGGGGTTTAATTTAAAGACTGTGTTAGACTACTCCAAAGAATAGTGTGCTTAAAACTGCATTGTTACGGCTTCCCATAGAGTACAATGTGATGCTTCTGTCAAGCTCAAAACATTTCCGAGTGATTTATTTCCCGAAAGTTGTTGTAATTCTAATTGGTTTTCACGCTAATGGGAAATACGGAAACGTGATGAATGAGGCAGAATTCGTGTAAACAAACATACAATATATATTCAACAAGATGCCAAAATGCCCAAAGTGCTCACCTGAGACCAAATGAACTTTCCTGTTCTGAGCAGGTAGTGTTCACTAGGTTTTACAATAAAGCTGCCCCAACACATGTCAGCCTTGTGGATTAACAAACCGCAATATTTTTCAACTCAGTCCAGATAACGTTTCAACACAATTTGTGCTTAATATTCTTCGTTTCATAATGAATGGGTTACAAATGTTATATATAGAGTGTTCAAATGGTTTTACTATATCGAGATATGCAAAACTGCCCCGCCTTATGGCAGCCATGTTTTTGAATGAACTGGAATCATATCTCTTACGGCGAAGTAAAAAAAATAAAATGTTCAGACCAAGCTTCATGGCTTTTGCGCAATACATGTGGCATCAATAGATATCACACGCTTTTTCATTGTGTGACCTAGTTGTTCAATGTTGACACCACGTGACCCAGTTACAAACTGTCCAGATATCATTACGGCAAATGTGACCTCTAGATTGTCCACAAGCTTTTTCTTTAATTTGATTGATCAACTGACCTAAATTTTGACCAATGAAACCCGGTTTCGAACTCAGCCGAGACATCATTGGGACAAATGTGCATAGAAGGTTTCATGAATATTGGGCAATAAATGCGACTTCTGAAGTGTTCACAAGGTTTTGCTTTGTTTGCAGCAATAGTAATTGAAAGAAACGCATGACACAAGATAAAATGCAAATTTGTTTTCAACTTAAAATGGCAAATACTCCGAAAACGTCACAATTCAGGAAAAAAACGATGGAAATACAATTTCATTACCGCTAGACAACTTCGCAATGCCTGTAACGTTTCCATTTATTTCGTGTCTACGCTTCCCAAATTCAGTTGAGGGTTTAACAAAATGTTGACCCATACGAGACGGTTTGGCAGTCAAAACATCACTATGATGACCATTAAAGTCAGGGTCATACTATGAGGTCAAGAGAAAACGCTGTGCCAAGACAGGGCTCTGGACATTTCTTCCGCGTTGATAGTATAATGTACGTTTCCTGTCAGGCAAATGATAGAATGACCACACAGGCTTATTTAAAGCTGAATACATGTAAACGTTATAAAGTATATACATTTGTACATGTCAACAAACTGATGAACATTTATACATTTAAAAAAGAAATGTGACCATGCCAAGTGGGATTTACCAATGTAACACTTATATGGAGATACTGCATGTTTACCTTAAGCAATTTTCTAGGTAAAAAACGGGTATTATTCTGATAAATTGGAGTCCATTGTTATGGAACTTGGTCGGTGACCACACACAATGACCCCAGTCAAACACATGTGCACAATTTCAGTTGAATGCATGTAGTAGAAACAATTATATGCAGATGTTTCATGTACCTTAACCAGAGCCTGACGCAGATGCCGACATTTGGGCAAGTAGTATACCTCGGAGTATTCGGAAAGAAGTCGAGCTAAAATGAGCATCTTTTGGCCAAAATATGCGTGTTTGAGTTAAAAGACCCCATGCAGTGAAAGATTTAAATACCTCAGCAAATACATGACATGAGGTGTCTCCAGCAAGAACCAGATGTAATTGTATTTTTTTATTATAACAGAATTGAAAAAATGCATACATAAATAACGAAACATTAACTGGAAAATGAAACATGTTCTCATATTGCCGATTCCTGTACCTGTAGATAAACAATCCATGGTACAACTTAACAATGAAAAACACTGAATATCAGATTTTGAACACGAATTTTCCTTTCATAATAGTATAAACAAGCAAATATATTGCGCCTTATCATTTGTGGTTATTGCCAACATCTCAACAAGAACTAATTTGAAGATTTATATATTATTTTGTTGCCTGCATACATATACTACTTTTTCTTCTTTCGTTTAACCTTTCTCCGCTTGCGTCTGCCTTGTTTATTACCAGACTCCCGTTTCCTTTTGTTATTTCTGTTTTCAGTTTTAGCCTCATTGTATCTAAACTGTCGCTTAAAATATTCTGAATCTTCTTGTTCTGAGATCGGTACAAACGATTTGATGGGTGAGTAGGAAGGGTTTTTTAACCAATCAGGTTCGTGTATCCCATTGTTTTCCCCAGACTGGTTGCTAGTTCTGACATGTTGAAGATTATTGTTCCAAGGACCTGTAATCAGGGCACTTGAACCAGACCGAATCACAGTTTTCAAAGAGATCTGGTCATCATCACTGGAAGAGTATTCATCACTGTCAGAACTGAAAAAACATAATTTGTTTTGCTTAGTACCTAGAAAAACTTCGTTCAATCAAGCAGACAATAGAATGATCCAACTTTTTATAGACAGAAAATAATAGTTTATGTAATTAGAATACAAAATAGGTAACAACAGATTTCATTTGTTAATCATTTGAATTAATAATTAAGTTTAAGACAATATAAATTTCATTAATATATCATGCAGTAAGAGTGTTTCTGACATGTCCTTATCTTTTTTACTTGAATAAGCTTCCCTGGGTTGTTAATACGACCATTTAGTTGTACTGCCCATGAAAACTCGTATTGACACACTAGTTGACTAAACTACTGTGGATGAAAGTATTCTAAATACAACAAGTCATGTTTATTATATGTGTTGATTTCTACAGCTAATGTTCCCAAATCCCTTTCATAATTATGCACTGTGACTTACCCACTGCTTCCCTCAATATCATCTGAAGATTCAGACTCGTTCTCCTTATTTGCCACTGAAAAATGAAAGAAAACAATGCAATCAAATCCCCCAAAGTTTCCTTTTCAAATTTGAGTTGTGTTTTAATAATTATTGGTTGAAACTGATTGATTAACATTTACAAATATGATTAAGTTGAAGTTTAAATTAAACAATATCCAGTGTTCGGTATTGTCTCATGAATTCAATGTCAATTATTCAATAGTATTAAAAAAAAATATTGAGCATATGTCATTTTTCATTTTTTAGAAAAAGTGACCTTGACCTTAACCTGACATAACATTAAACGATCCCCAGCTTGGTCTCCATGCCAGTTCCACAGTTAGAACATATGCCCCCAAAATAGGGCCTTGATTTTCACACTTATTGTGACATTGACCTTGACCTTCGACCTAGTGACCCTAATTTGAATAGGGGTCATCCACTGTCCAAGGCCAATGCACATGTGAAGTATCAAGTCAATCAGTCTATTGGTTGACGAGTGATTGATTGAAACGATTTTCACTATTATTGTGAAAGTGACCTTGACCTTTGACATAGTGACCCCAATTTCAATAGGGGTCATCTACTGTCATTAGCCAATGCACATGTGAAGTATCAAGTCAATCAGTCATTTGGTTGACAAGTTATTGATCCAAAACCATTTTCACACTTATTGTGACAATGACCTTGACCGTTGACCTAGTGACCCCAATTTCAATAGGGGTCATCTACTGTTCAAGGCCAATGCACAGGTAAAGTATCAAGCCAATCCCTCAATTCCTTGACGAGTTATTGATCAGAAACCATTTTCACACTGATTATGATAGTGACCTTTATCTTTGACCTAGTGACCCCAATTTCAATAGGGGTCATTACTGTGCAAAGAAAATGTATATGTGAAGTATTAAGCCAATCGGTCAATTTGTTGACGAGTAATTGATCGGAAACAATTTTTACACTTATTGTGAGTGACCTTTACCTTTGACCTAGTGACCCCAATTGCAATAGGGGTCATCTACTGTCCAAGGCCAATGTGCATGAGAAGTATGAAGCAAATCGGTCAATCCGTTCAAAAGTTATTAATCTACCCACAGACAGACTGACAGACAGACCGACCAATTTCATCCAGCAAAACAATATACCCCCTCTTCTTTAAAGGGGGCATAAATATCAAGCCAATCGGTCAATCCATTCACAAGTTATTGATCAGAAACAATTTTCAAACTTATTATGACAGTGACCTTGACCTTTGACCTAGTGACCCCAATTTCAATAGGGTTCATCTACTGTCCAAGGCTAATGCACATGTGAAGTATCAAGCCAATCGGTCAATCTGTTCAAAAGTTATTGATCGGAAACGAACTGGTCTACCGACAGACACACTAACCAACCGACAGACTTACCGACCGACAGACTGACCAAATTTCATCCAGCAAAACCAAATACCCCCTCTTCTTTGAAGGGGGCATAATAACAGAGGTTTTGACCTGTCTGGCCCATCAAAAACTTTCAGTGCAATACACATATCCAAACTAAAGTTATTGAGTGGTGACGGTTTATATATTTTAAGTAACAGTGACCTTGATCAACAATGCCCCCAAAACAATGCCAGGCTAGGTCTTTATGCAAGCTTGCTATATCCAAAGTTTCATCAAGATTTGTCTATGCAAACTTAAGTTATTGTCTGGAAACCACCTATTTGACGCCGTCAGCCAACCCACCATACACCAATCTAATAAAACTGATTTTCATCTTTGTTTCAAACTAGTTACTGTTTAAACCCAAGTTTAAGTGTCATTGATGAGCATGTATAACCCTTTGCATGCTGGGAAATTTGTCGTCTGCTAAAATGTCGTCTGCTGAATTTCTAAAATTAGCATTTTCTTCGATTTTTATTGAAAGAATACTATCAGAATAGCAAACAGTTTGGATCCTGATGAGACGCCACGTTCTGTGGCGTCTCATCTGGATCCAAACTGTTTGCAAGGCCTTCAAAATTCGGTTCCCGCACTGAAAGAGTTAAATTAAAAAAAATCATGTGACTCAAGCCATAAGATGCTATGTGGCACAGCAAAATGACAATCCTTCTAAAACTGTATAAGTCAGAGGCTTTTACACACATTTAATATAATAAATATCTTCATACATTTTGATCACAGTATTCATCATATTTCAACAGTTAAAATAATAAACCACCAAAACAAAAACAAAACATGAACATGAACTGCAATATACAAAATTCATGCAAATAACTGTTTAAACCTGATTTGTACCCTTGATCGAATGCTGCTTGCCGTCTTGACTTTGACAGGCCTCTGCCGCCCCCTCTCTCAGTGTGACCTTTACCCTCATTGTGACCTTGACCTCTGGGATGCCCAAATCCACCTCCGGGCTTCACATCGGTAATGATCAAATCATCATCATCATCTTCATCGTTCCCTTGAGCATCAGCATGTGGCGGTATACTGAGGAATGTTGATTTATTGGAGAAGCCCAACGTTTTTCCTTTCAGCACCCTCGTTACAGGCAAGTTATTTACTGAGCTATTAGCAGTTTGGGGCTTTTCTGATTGGGCGGGACTGGCACGTAGACGTGTAAGTCTTGGCTCAACAGTCTCAGATGGGGGTGCCTGCAAGAGTATAAATGATATTAAATCAAATGAAGGGAATATTTTGTGTTTACGATAGGCGATATTTATTTGACACTTGAAATAATCATTGCGCAAAATTACAGCCTTATGAGTATTTGGTCATACAACTTATTAAACTAGATTTTGTTCCCTACGCAGTCCCCACAGGCTAATCAGGGACAACACTTCCCGCCTAGAATGGATTTTTGCTTAAGTAGAGACTTCCTTTTAACGAAATTTTTTAAATACCAGTAAAGCAGAAACTGTCGTTCCGGAATAGCCTGTGTGAATTGCACAGGCTAATCTTGGGCGACACTTAACGTGCATGCATTAAGCCCAGTTTTCCCAGAACGCGACTCATATTATCAAATTACTATAGGAAATCTAGTATCACACAGTAAACAAGAAACCGTCGGGGAACGGTGATGCTCCCCAAAGGATTTTTTTTGTCACAATATTGCACTATATATTCAGATAAAAGGAAACGTCTTGAGGGGCATAACTTTGGACAAAATAATACAATGGATGGTTTAGCAACTTATAAATTTCAAAGGGCCATAACTCTCTCAATAAATCATCTAACCAGAACCCACTAATAACATGCACATCTCCTTAAGGTACTTAAGCTTCCCATAAAGCTTCATTGAATTCCAGCCAGTAGTTGGGGAGAAATAGCCCGGACAAGAATTGCACTATATGTACAGTTTATAGAAAATTTCAAAGGGCCATAACTCTGTGAAAAATCATCCGACCATAACCGGCTGATAATATGCACATCTCCTGTTGGTAGTGAAGCTTCCCATAAAGTTTCATTGAATTCCCGTAATAAGTTGCTGAGAAATAGCTCGGACAAGAATTGCACTATATGTACAATGGAAAATTTCAAAGGGCCGTAACTCTGTGAAAAATCATCCGACCATAACCGGCTGATAATATGCACATCTCCTGTTGGTAGTGAAGCTTCCCATAAAGTTTCATTGAATTCCCGTAATAAGTTGCTGAGAAATAGCTCGGACAAGAATTGCACTATATGTACAATGGAAAATTTCAAAGGGCCATAACTCTGTGAAAAATCATCCGACCAGAACCGGCTGATAATATGCACATCTCCTCTTGGTAGTGAAGCTTCCCATAAAGTTTCATTGAATTCCGGTCATTAGTTGCTGAGAAATAGCCCGGACAAGAATTGCACTATATGTACAGTTAATGGAAAATTTCAAAGGGCCATAACTCTGTGAAAAATCATCTGACCAGAACCCACTGTTAAATGCACACCTCCTCTTGGTAGTGAAACTTCCCATAAAGTTTCATTGAATTCCAGTCTTAAATTGCTGAGAAATAGCTCGGACAAAAATCTGGACGAAGGCACGGACAGATGAAGCGGCCACTATATGCTCCCCCCCAAAATTTTGGGGGAGCATAAAAAGGAATGGTGTAAAGATAATGCATACTCACTTAAAGGCAATACAATAATTGACTTCAGGGAAATAACTGTGTAAATCTTATGAGAGTTATGGTTCTTTTACGCGGCACTTTGCCCTAAAGCCATTTATCATTATTTGAAGTTTCATTTAAGTCCTTCCAATACTTTGTAAGTTATGCTCTGCACAAAAAGCGAGACAGACGGAGGGACTGACGAATGAAAGGAAAGACTGACAATGCCTCTCTTTGGGAGTATAAAAATCATTTACACATAAATAATAACATTTTGTCACAAGCTTAAATTTGTGATTTTTTTTTTTCATATAATAAATAAAGATATTATTGTTGACTAAAATCTGGGATGTTTTTCATTAGTTTTCAATTGCAGCTTTTTTTTCACCATTTTGGGAATGGGGCTGGGTCCCTTGGGATTGGGAAAAATCACGTTATTTTAAATGTTGTTGTTTTGTGGCTAACAAATGCTTTAAACCTGAAAGTGAAAGAGATTTAATTATATTCAGTTAAACTTATACAGCTTGATAAGAGATAAACTAAAAGTTATTAAAAAATAATAATTGAAAACCTTCAATTTGGAATTTTAAGTCCCATTTGGGAATTTTTTTATTTTTATTTTTTTCCATTGGGAATGGGTCCTTCTACAGACACCAAATTTGAACGAAAAAAAAAACAATGAATTGGTATACCTGATTGAATCCCTTAGTTTCTATTTCAGCCTGCTGCTGCATAGTGGTTTTATAGCAGTCCGTGAAATGCTTCTTGAAGTCATCAGTGCTAAACATGCGCATGCACAATGCACACTCGGTAGTACCATCAGAACTAAAATGGAGAGTATGCATAGATTTAAAGCTAATTTACCAAATTCATAATAATATTCAATTAATTTAGCTACTCAAGACTAACATTTTTAAATAATCACTATTAAAAATTACAGGCAAATTGTGTTTACACTTAGTAAACAGATCATTTAGCTTTTATCAATTTACATGAAACTTGTAAACTCTAAAATTAATAAATTACATGTATGTGCCTGAGTTTGTGTACGATTTTCAAGACTTAAATGATCAATTAACCATATAAAGAGGGTGATACAAGTAACTAAACATTATTTAAATATACTTGTATATTAATATAATGGTATATTTTGCATTTGTCACTGTCACATTAATGTTTTCAAGCTGTAACATTTATATGAATGTACACAAATGTTGAAATTCGAATAAAATTATAATTTTTACCTGTTTTCTGCTTGTGGAATTTCAAAAATGGCCTTCAAATCTAGATAAATAAACAAAGAGACGGCTTTTCAACTAATACTTGAATTCACAAAACCGAACATTATTTTTCGTTTACAAAACAGTAATTGGTCAAGTAAGATTAACAAATGAACAATAAAAGAAAATTATTGAAGCTATGAATAAAACTATTTAGTATTATTTTTATTTTTTGGAGTTATACATCCTGCATTAAGAAGTTTAATTGATACACATCAAGGTCAAAAGTAAAATTAGACATCAATGCTTAACTCTTTCAGTGCTGGAACCGAATTGTGAAGGCCTTTGCAAACAGTTTGGATCCAGATGAGACGCTACAGAACGTGGCGTCTCATCAGGATCCAAACTGTTTGCTATTCTGAAAGTATTCTTTGAAAAAAAAATCGAAGAAAATGCTAATTTTAGAAATTCAGCAGACAACATTTTAGCAGACAACAAATTTCCCAGCATGCAAAGGGTTAAGCAAATGAGCCATGCTTTGGGAAAACATGGTTTAATGCACACAGGCTAATCAGGGACAACCCTTTACGCTTGTATGGTATTTTTCGTTTTACAGGAAGTCTCTTCTTAGTGAAAATCCATTTACGGAGGAAAGAGTGGTCCCTGGGAAGCATGTGCAGACTTTCCGGTTTTCCAATAGCGAGGATCAAATGAGCAAGTCCCTCTTAAAGTTGTATTGAATGTAAAACACAACCATACCTGGATGTAAGTTGGGGACTATTGGCTCCCCTTCCTCTGCAACATGAGCAATAATTCAAAACATGAGATATTTCTGAAAGGATATTATTTGCATACGTTAATATATTTCAAAACAAACAAGAGTTGTGTTTGTGAATCACAATGCTTCCTTATGCACTTTGAAGTCACACAGCAGCTATTTTCGATAAAATTGTTGAGTCCAAGGCCAATAACTTGGCCAAAAATCAATTGACCGGAACGAAACTCAGACTTGATCTGTTTATCATGCAGGTCACACTCGATCACACGCCAAAACTTGGGTAAATATCTGAAAATGTTTAGGAAAAAACTCCGGAAACGAAATTCCAGACGGAAAAACAGAGGAATGGACAGTCCGACTGCTATATACCATCCTAACGGGCGCATTTAAAGACAACATCAGATCAATTATTCTTATTTTTTTAATTGAAGCCATATTATCAGCACTTGTAAAAACTACCCATGCATGGCTTTTGTTTCCTGAAAAAGTTTCTTTTTTTTCTTTCTTCAAATTCAAACAAACCAGCATGGACATTCAATTTGATTATGCATAACTTATATGTTAGAAAAAGAGTGAAGAAACAATTTTAACTTTAATCAAACGAGTAAAATAAGTAAACTAGCTGTCTGCAATATGTTGAGTCCATTGTCAATAATGATTGTTATTATTTAAAAAGCTGAACAAAGAACATGTTTGAACTTTGGTCTTTAGTGTAACCTTGACCTTTGAGGTAGGGAGACGGTTGTTACAAATGACACACAGTCTGAACATGGTAAACATTTATAGTAATTTATTTTAAAATTGCATGATGAATAATGAAGTGACAATCAGGTTTATGGTTTAATTTAACCTCTAAGTTTGACCTTGACCTTTAAGGTAGCAAGACACTGTCACTCCCGACATGCCATCTTCTCGTGGTGGTTACCCGGCCGGTTTTAGTTTTTGTAAAATTACATGATGAAGGACAAAGTTACAGTCCAGACTAGCTTTTTTTAAGGCCAATTTAGATTTTTGGCCCCTAAGTGTTACCTTGACCTTTGAGGTAGGGGGAAAGCTGTATGTCTCCTCATGGTGGTAATTAAGAAATGTAATTGTTTGCTCATAAAAAAGCCATCGCTCCAGTTATAATGATATTAATGCCCTATATGCCCCCCTTATTAAGAGGGAGCATAAAAAAAGACAAAGGTACATAATTCTGTCAAAACTGAACAAAATCCATCCAGCGGTTTTCACAGTTCACAAAGAGGTTAACCCGGGTTTACTGAATACACAAAATTGTTTGAACCTTTATATTTTGGAAATAAAGACAAAGGGAAATAATCTTATTTCTCACAAAGTGCCTATCCCTTGTTTGATTCCAAATTAACATTTACAACTCACCTTCCTCCGCCTCTGGCCCCTTACATGTGGAAGCATGCATCTCTATGACGCGACTAGTGAAATCCTTATTGCACAGTGGACACGCGACTGACTTCTCCTGAAAAATAAGCAGGCTAATCAAAATAAACTGCATGAACATCTCCAAAATCAGTTGTTATGATAATTGTATGAAGTTAAGTTAAAACCAATTGATTCAAGCTTGATTGCATCAGAAGCCTAATCGTTATTGAGACACTAAAGTGAGAAGAACCAGTACTTGGTGTCTTTGGATGAAACTAAAGAAAGTTTCCAGAAAGTTTCCAGAATGATATCAAACTCGGGTCTTACTGATAGCTCAACAGATATGACACCCACTGTGCAGACCTCATTGCCTAGTTGAAATTAGACTGGTTCCTCACAGGAACAAATACTAGATGACATCTAGATATAGAGAATACAAGGTTAGTGTTGAATACAGATAAGTTTATTGAGCAAGGCCTAGAAAGCCTGAACCACGAGCCTTGGAGAGTTGTTCATGTTTTCATGAGGAGCAGATAAACTTATCTTTATTCAACAATAGCCTGGTATTCTATTTGTTATTTCAAAATCCCTTGATACATGGCAAAGTAATGGCTGCGACAAGAATTGTGTATGGCCAAATTTGACCACTAAATCTGACCTTGACCTTTGAGGTAAGGAGACGGTAGCTACAGGCAACGTATCATCTTATGATGGGGGATATTTGTGCAAAGTATTTCAAAATGCATCAATATATGGCAAAGTCAAAGCTGAGACAGGAAATTATACGCAGAAAGACAGTGTAACTGCTATATGACCCTTTCTTCAAAAAGGAGCAAAATGAATCGAACCTTGAATAAAAAATAAAACACAAATGATACACACAAGTTTACTGAACTATCATGAATAACGATGCAGTCAAAGGGGAGTAATTGCCTCAATACTATATTCAATATATTAATAAGATTTGTCTCCCATGTTAAACTAGACTATTGCCAAGCAATGATGTCCCCTACCGGCTCACCAATTATCAGATTTTTTTTTATATATTTGTTGCCATAGCAACCAGAATTTTTGACGTAGGAAAAAAAAAAGACATGCATAATGTCCATATTGCCATCTGTTCATGTTTCAAGTTTCATGAAAAAATATGAAGAACTTGTAAAGTTATCGCAGGATCCAGAAAAGTGTGACAGACTGACTGACAGACAGACTGACTGACTGACTGACAGACAGAGTGCAAACCATAAGTCCCCTCCGGTGAAACCGGTAGGGGACAATAAGCTTAATTTATTACCAGAGAGGTAACAAGGTTTTTCTAAAATTGACCAGGGCACCTAGTTTCTGAAAGCTCATGATCCAGATTCGATCTTGGCCTAGATCTTGTTAAGTTTCATCAAGATTGAGTAGTAATTGTGGCCTCTAGAGTGGTAACAAGGTTTTTCTAAGATTTGACGAGGTAACCTATTTTTTGGATACACATGACCCAGATTCAAAACTCGACTTAGATATTGTCCAGATAAACATTATGACGAGGTTTCATCAAGATTGGAGGAAAAAATTAGCCTCGAGAGTGGTTACAAGATAAAAGTTGACGTCATATAAGCCAACTAGCGCAGACCAGTTGGGATTTCCCAACAGTGTACATGTACAGATCAGGGTTTCAAACACAAACTTTTTGCAATTGTATTAAACTGAATTTAATTACCAGCAACTATATGTTACCCCCTTACAGAGAGTATAAAAACAACATTTTGTCATTGAAAATATTTTTTCTTTCAAATCTTATCAACATATTACTGCTAAGGTATAAATAAAAACTTAGAAATATGATTTTTTTTTCATACTTGTCCATATGTCTATATATAACACAACAATTATAAGCTGAAAGACTTCCTGGTGAATGAACACCTAAATTATGAGGTGCATCTTGCCAAAACAGGTCTTATGCCATATGCAGCCAGCGTAGCTCTAGACCAGCCAGTGAATCTGTGCATTCTTGTAAGGAGCTGCCCTGTCTGCTACAAAGGTCAAGCAAGTTTTTGTGGTCTCATGAGCGGACATTATGACTCCTCATCAGAGTATACAGACGCAGAGGAATATCTCGAGCTACACTGTTCGAAAATATCCTAAGGCCCATTTTCGCACGAAGCAGCTCATATTAACAATACAAGTACCTGTGAGGAGGGAGCACTGACAACAACAGAGGCCACATATTTCAATGTAGGTGATGTGGAGATTCGGTAAATATCAGTACGAGGACCTAAAAACATATGTACAAACAAACCATGCTGAAGATGGCATAAGATATGAGTCACGCTCTGGGTAAAAGGGGCTAAATGCATGTGCGTAAAGTATTGTCCCAGATAAGCCTGTGCAGTACTAATCAGGGACGCCACTTTCTGCTTTTATGGAATTGTTCGTTTAAATGAAGTCTCTTCGAAACGAAAATCTAAGCAAAAAGTGTTGTCCCTGATTTGCTTGTGCAGACCGCACAGGCTCATCTGGGATGACACTTTACGCATGTACATTAAGAACCATTTTCAAAGAGCTTGGCTCATCTATATTTGTATACTACTCTTAATTAGCACTGATCAAAACAAACACAAGACTTGCAGGGTCTATTCTAGGAAGGGGGATGGGGGATTCACCCCCTTTTATTTGTAAACCCCCCCCCCCATATTTTGCATTGGAGAGGAGATTTTTTTACATGGACAAAGAAGGAAAAATGTCATACATTTTTTGCAATATTAGAATTATCAGTAAAATTCCCCCATCTTTTTTGAATCATAGAATGGACACTGGACTTGTACATGTTGAAATGAGCTAACTCAGATATCAGGTGTCATTTAGGAGGGCTTAAACGATTTTCTTCATATAAAGTAATGATATATGGTCTTGTTTGGTCAAACTGATTATTTCAAATACTGTTTAAGTATGTTTTTAAACACAGGGTTTCTTTTTTTCTGCAGGAAATAATTATTTGTAAAGTACCTATCATTTAATGATATCAGAATTTTATAAATCAAAGGTCAAAACATTCAGATTTTTTTCTAATTTTCTAATTGATGATGCTTTAAATGCTTGTACCAGTCTTGTTGTTAATTCAAGGAATACTGCATAAGAAGCTAAGCAATGACTACACTCAACTAATTTAACTGATTCTTCCTTAATTTGACTGAACTAGAGCGAAACATAATCCCATAACAATAAGACAATTATTTCAAACCTTAAATAACATAACGCTTGTTACAGGCATTTCCTTAAACTTTTTTCATCCAATCAAAAAAATGCAGCATATTCCAACATGTAACTATAAGAATGTTTATCGCAATAAGTTAAAATATGTCCATGCAAAATCTATACCAATAAATTAAACTCACATACTGAAAAATGTGAAATAAATATCGATATAACAAGGGCTGTTTGTAAAACATGCATGCCCCCCATATGGGCTGTCAGTTGTAGTGGCAGCCATTGTGTGAATACGTTTTTTGTCACTGTGAACTGTGGTGGTGGTGGTGTTGATGGTGGTATCCGGAAACCATTTTACTGTGTCGAGTCACCGTGACCTTGACCTTTGACTTAGTGACCTGAAAATCAACAGGGGTCATCTGCCGGTCATTACCAATGTCCCTATGAAGTTTCATGATCCCAGGCCAAAGCGTTCTTGAGTTATCATCCGGAAACCATTTTACTGCTTCAGGTCACTGTGACCTTGACCTTTGACCTAGTGACCTATAAATCAATAGGGGTCATCTGCCAGTCATGACCAATGTCCCTATGAAGTTTTGTGATCCCAGGCCTAAGTGTTCTTGAGTTATCATCCGGAAACCATTTTACTGCTTCAGGTTACTGTGACCTTGACCTTTGACCTTAAAATCAATAGGGGTCATCTGCTGGTCATGACCAATGTCCCTATGAAGTTTCATGATCCCAGGCGTAAGCGTTTTTGATATATCATCCGGAAACCATTTTCCTATTTCCAGTCACTGTGACCTTTACCTTTGACCTAGTGACCTCAAAAATAGAAGTCATCTGCCAGTCATGATCAATGTACCTATGAAGTTTCATGATCCTATACCTAAGCGTTCTTGAGTTATCATCCGGAAACCATCTGGTGGAAGGACCGACATGTGCAAAACAATATACAACCATTTTTCTGTGTGGAGTCACCGTGACCTTTACCTTTGACCTAGTGACCTGAAAATACATAGGGGTCATCTGCCGGTCATGACCAATGTCCCTATGAAGTTTCGTGATCCCAGGCCTAAGCGTTCTTGAGTTATCATCCGGAAACCATTTTACTGCTTCAGGTAACTGTGACCTTGACCTTTTACCAAGTGACCTATAAATCAATAGGGGTCATCTGCCGGTCATGACCAATGTCCCTATGAAGTTTCGTGAGCGTACCTTACCTAAGCGTTCTTGAGTTATCATCCCGAAACCATCTGGTGGACGGACCAACGTGCAAAACAATATACCCCCTCTTCTTCGAAGGGGGGCATAAAAAGTATAATTGAAGAGAAACAACACAGAAAATAAGCATAATACATACTTTGCATAAATACGTTCTCTGTGACCAAATTGGTCAAGCTTGGCAGCCTCTGTCTGGACTGGTTCAGGTCAGGGTCAAGGTCAATGTGACTAGTACTGGTAGATTGTGGGAGTTGGACTAAAACACGCTCTTTTGTATCAACAGCAGAGTTCACTGTTATGGTCACTGGGTTTGATTGCATGCTAGCTTTAGTTTGGATATTTTGCCTGAAGTAAGAACTAGTTGCGTTCTCCTTCC
This sequence comes from Dreissena rostriformis, assembly GCA_007657795.1. Lineage (NCBI taxonomy): Eukaryota > Metazoa > Mollusca > Bivalvia > Myida > Dreissenidae > Dreissena > Dreissena rostriformis. The sequence continues at coordinate 89,822 of VMBQ01000699.1, read as the reverse complement.
TGGAATAAGTCCTCTCCGGCTGTTTGACATCTGCCAAGGGATCTTCGTCAGAATCATCCAAAGACAGAATATTCTCCACATCTTCCCCTGGATCTGACTGATGTTGTGCATACCTACTCCCCTTCACATCCAAACCCAACCGCCTCTGAATTTCGCACTTCTGAGTGCCATAGATTTCCCCGTTTTCATCAAACAGTACTCCACCAGAGCTCTGACTACTGGTCACCGATGCCTCATCGGAATGTTTCGACTCTGAACTCCCAGGCCTACTTGATAGCCTTCCCGCACCTTTGGTAACTTTTTGATTTTCAGCATATCTATCAATCCGATGAAAATTCAGTCTTTCAGACTCTTTGACTACGGAAGATTTAGAATTCACAGTTTCTCTGGAAACAAGAGGACATACCGGTACTGGATACAGTCGCTGAGCTTCTGGATTTATAAGTCGCCTTGTTTTCTTCTTCAGGACAGGTGACTGTGACCCTTCGTCTTCCCCTTCCACATTAATATCGCTGCTCTCTGCTTTCCTTTTAGTTCCCTCAGACACTGTAGCATCCTTATCACTAGAGGTAAATATCTTCATGAAACTGCTCACTGCACCTTTAGCCTTTCCCATCCATCCCGGCCCTTTCTCTTCTTTATCTTTTGGTTTCTTTGCTTTATGAGATGCAGACAGCTCAGTGTCAATCTCCTCAGTGTCCGATGTTTCTGAAGGAATGTCTGTTTCCTGTGTTTCTGCAATAGTTTCATCATCAGAATCATCTTGAAATTTAAATGTTTCTCGCTCTATATTATTGCGCTTCTTTGGTGGAATCCAGTCCAAATCTTGCGTTTCTGCAGCTAGAATAGGTGGGACGTTTTTCCTTCCTCTAAGTTTTGAGTTTGGTCCATATTTTGGTTTGTTTTGACCCCTGGCATTTGATGTTTTCCAACCAACTATTGGTACATTCAATCCCTCACTTACTTCATTCTCCTGCAGAAGACTTTCACAATCTTTTTCCTGCACATTCTGTGTTTCTTTACCTTTGCTGAGAAAACTAGTATTTGTAGTTTTCGGGATTGAAAAGTGTTGCAGCTTTGCCTTCTGCATTTGATTTTCAAACTTGCTACCGTGTTTATCTCTTTGAATATTTAAAAAATCGGAATCATTCTCGTCACTATCGCAACCCTGGAACTGACTCCCATTCCTAAATGTCTCTTTCTTAGACAACCGTATGGCCTTCTCTAGATCCGCCTCAAAGTTCTGATCGTCTGCAACAGGAGGCTTGCTGTTCCTTGTCACTCTGGTCATCTGACCAACAGGACCAGCTATTTTCATAGCTGGCATTTTGCACACGCTGATACCAACTTTCGAACCTCTACCAAGAGCATTTTTTGGATTGCTCATCAACTCATCAAATCCAACTTTCGCACCACTACCGAGAGCATTTTTTGGATGGCCCTTCAACTGATCATCAAATTCATACAGATTTTCTTTGTCTTCAACAAAAAAGCCCTGTGTCTCAGAAAGATTAGAAGTCTTTGTTGAAGCCTTTTTCACTTTACTACTGTCATCCGGTTCTACTATTAAGTCTGGCAAATTTTCATCATCTTCATCTGAATTCTTACTTCCCGATTTTCTCCTCTTATTGGTTCGATTGCGTAAACTATGTAGAGTCTCATTCTCATCGTCCTCAGGTTCATCAAAGATGAAGGCACTGCGCTCATAGGGATTCTTCTGTTGGGAACTCGTATGCCTAGCTGATCTTGGGAAGCGTTCCTTGTGTCCATCATTAGCGGATTGCGAGTGTTCATTAAAGATATCCATGTCCATATACACACGACCACGAGCTGAAGAAAACCAAACATTACAGTACAAATATTTGTACCGGGTATATGTTTTTTTAGATCTATTTATATTTACTGGAATGACAGGATCAATTCTTGGAATTTATGAATTTTAACATTATGATGGGAGTAAGCACACTTTATCATTCCCACATACAACAGGCTTTCCAGCAGGCCTTAACAAAAAAACTAGGAGAAAACTAGGAGTGCTCTGAACAAAAAAACTAGGAGAAAACTAGGAAAAAACTAGACGGGTTTATGAAAAACTAGGAGTAAAATCATAAAAAATCAAACCTTTTTGTAAGTATAACCATTTCATTATTCACACAAATTCAGAAGCTGTTTGGCTGACTACTTTCTTGGGCTGATCTATTGGATGAAGGTATAGCGCATAACATAGGTAGCTAATATGTAAGTAAAGCTTGATTTGAACATTTAATTATTTAAGTAATATTTTAAAACATTGAAAATCTTGTTTTGTGGTGTTGCCATGTATCGTTTTTTTTGTGAAAAAAAGAAATAAACTTATATATGAGTATAAATAAACCAGTTATTTATCAGTTGAAAATTAAGTCCCTTGCACATTGGGACTCACAATTTTTCCAAGTTAGGAGTCTAAGGACCAGTTTTGAAATCCTCTTGCCAGGACAGTCATGGTGTTTTTACCCAGTTTTTATTTTCACCAATTTGGGAATGGGGCCAGGTCCCTTAGGATTGGGAAAAATAGTGTTGTTTGGCTAAAATATGCAAATTAGTGTTGCTGTCTTTTTACTAACAAAAACTTTACAAGAGGCCCATGAGGGCCTGAATCGCTCTACTGGCTTGTCAATGGAATGGAAAGTCATCATGCAAGGGAATACTGAAAACACAAATCCTTTCATCCTTGCCAAATGAATTATCAGATGGCTTATATTTTATTTAATTTTAAATTTATAATTGCAACCAATTAAACAACCTACTTAAATGCCTCGGACCAATACAAATTCAAGGGGCGATAATTCTGGACTTTTTACTCTGATGTAACCCATTTTCAATAGGGTTTGAGTCCTTATTAATATAAAGACACTGAACAAGTTTGAAAAGAATCGGATGAAAACTGTGGAGTTTATCGCGCAAAGAAGAAAAAGTCTAACGCACGCACGGACGGACGGACGGTCTAATGTAACCCATTTTCAATAGGGTTCGAGTCCTCATGAATATAAAGACACTGTACAAGTTTTAAAAGAATCGGATAAAAACTGTGGAGTTTATGGCGTAAACAAGAAAAAGTCTACACACGCACGGACGGACGGTCTAATGTAACCCATTTTCAATAGGGTTCGAGTCCTCATTAATATAAAGACACTGAACAAGTTTAAAAAGAATCGGATGAAAACTGTGGAGTTTATCGCGTAAACAAACAAAAGTCTAACGGACGCACACACGGACGGACGGACGGACGGTCTGATGTAACCCATTTTCAATAGGGTTCGAGTCCTCATTAATATAAAGACACTGAACAAGTTTGAAAAGAATCGGATGAAAACTGTGGAGTTTATCGCGTAAACAAGAAAAAGTCTAACGCACGCACGGACGCACGCAGGGACGGCAGACGGACGGTCTGATGTAACCCATTTTCAATAGGGTTCGAGTCCTCATGAATATAAAGACACTGAACAAGTTTGAAAAGAATCGGATGAAAACTGTGGAGTTTATCGCGTAAACAAGAAAAAGTCTAACGCATGCACGGACGCACGCAGGGACGGCAGACGGACGGTCTGATGTAACCCATTTTCAATAGGGTTCGAGTCCTCATGAATATAAAGACACTGAACAAGTTTGAAAAGAATCGGATGAAAACTGTGGAGTTTATCGCGTAAACAAGAAAAAGTCTAACGCATGCACGGACGCACGCAGGGACGGCAGACGGACGGTCTGATGTAACCCATTTTCAATAGGGTTCGAGTCCTCATGAATATAAAGACACTGAACAAGTTTGAAAAGAATCGGATGAAAACTGTGGAGTTTATCGCGTAAACAAGAAAAAGTCTAACGCACGCACGGACGCACGCAGGGACGGCAGACGGACGGTCTGATGTAACCCATTTTCAATAGGGTTCGAGTCCTCATGAATATAAAGCCACTGAACAAGTTTGAAAACAATCGGATGAAAACTGTGGACTTTATCGCGTAAACAAGAAAAAGTTAACGGACACACACACACACGGACGGACGGACGGACGACGGAAACCACACCATGACATAAGCTTTTCCGGCCTTCGGCCAGTAGAGCTAAAAATTGAGAAGGTTTAACTTATAGAGCTTGATTGGAGATGAACTAAATGTTGAGGTATTTTTTATTTTTTTTAAACCTTCAATTGGGAATTTTTAGGTCCCATGTTGGAAAAATATTTAGTTTTTTCACATTGAGAATGGGTCCCCCTTCAAGTTCCAAATTTGAACGAAAATAAACACTGTTACCAATAGCATTAACATATTATTGCTTTGGTTATTGAGTTATATGAAATTCACTCAAAACTCTGTGCATGTGCATAAATGTTTTCCAGCCTTATTACAGCTTATTTATTTAATGTTCAATATTAATAGCGTTCCATTATCTCCTCAAGGATTATGAGAGATTGCATTGAACGGTCTACATTGCATAATTTCGCTGCTTTAACCCTTTCCCACTCAGAAACAAAGAGAAATGGCTATACGCAACCAACATAAAACCATTACAGCCTGCGAGTAACTCACAGTCTGTTCAGGTTTTATGATGTTTGCTGCTCATCAGTATCTTAAGGTTGGAAATGAAGCCTTTAAAACTTAAATCTGGTAATAAAAAGGTCTTAAATTTTATTTGATTTCCTAAGGCACTACAAATGCCTCAAAGTGTGTATCTGAGTGGTAAAGAGTTAACCAGGTTCAGGTAATGATTGTAAGGCACACTTTTGCATACTTGGTCAGAACTAGTCAGCCAAACATCTTCTGTCTATGAACTGCAAATATATCTAGGAAAACAAACCATTAATGCATACCTACAGCAAACCCAAATATATTTAAAACACTATGAATACATGTATACATATCAAGAGGTGACATTAAATTAACAAAACAAAAAAATATTTTGCCCCATTAAAGAATTTTAAGACTCGTCACTGAAAAAAAACTAGAACTTTTTGCAAAAACTAGGAAAAAGTAGGAGACTTTAAAAAATACTAGGAAAAAGTAGGAAAACTAGGAAAAACTAGGAGCGCTGGAAAGCCTGCATACAACAACAAAGTCATTGTTACTAGGGTATTTTTTATATTGTGTGAGGGGGTGAGGGGAACAGAGGTCAAGTGGTTTTGCTGTGAAATAGGCAATTCAAAGACCCTGAAATCAATTTTGTAAAATTTACTTTAACAACAGATGTTTGTTAAATTTGTATAATCCCAACTTGCAGCCAAGTTGATAATTAAAAGCACCTGTGACATTAACCTTGTCACTGCTTTCTCTAGAAATAATGTAGAAATAAAATGATCAACAGACCGAAATACCTCCAGAAAATTCCTGTAAACAGTCATAAAAAATGTGTCTTACAACACACACAAAGATGGAGCACATCATAGGTTCTGATGAACTTCAACTGAATGCCTCATTCACCTATCAATCTATATTTATCCAATATTTTCAAAATCGTCAAGTCATTAAGTCATAGTCGACTACAGGGTTAAGGCAGTTCATCCTTAAAAGAATTTTATTACAAGGGAAAAAATTGTCACAAAACCAAGCTTTCAATTTGAAAAAAAAAGTCTGATAAAGAGAGACAACTCAAAATGTGCATTGTTACTGATTGTCTCTAGTTACCCCCCTTGTGTCAAAATCAATAAAATTCAATCAATTTTCTCAAAGTGTGACCTTGACCTTGGAGATATCGACGTAATTCTTTCACACAACACACCGTCCAATGATGGTGAACAAATGTGCCAAATGATTTTAAAATCTCACAATGAACGACATAGTTATGGGTCGGTCAAGCATCGTTCTGCCCGCCCGCCCGCCGACATTCGTCAATCTAATAACCAGTTTTTTCCTTCGGAAAACCTGGTTAAAAAGACTTGTTTACCGTTTTTAAAAGTTCTTTTCCCCATTTTCTTTCAAGGACTTTCCCCATTTTCAAGGACTCAACAAATATATAAATCTTACCAAAAAGAGGCAAAAAGACAGGCATTGAACAAACAAAAGTACAGCTACCTTTCAGATCAATGGAGCCAGGCATATGCGACCCCTGTTTTACAGGCTCTTTCCAGTCCTCCCAGGCTATTTTCTTTGTCAACTTTCTCTGGGCATTACGCAGTCGCACCCGGTACTCGTCAAACTGAAGCCGGATACGCCTGGTGCATTCCGTAAGGTCGTTACCATCAGTGCTTGGGTCTCTGTAGAATCTCCAGCGCCTTATGTGCTACAATAACAATTTATCTGCAATGAATAAAGATCAGCAGTCTCATTATGATGGCAATTTCTTAATCATTGTTAAGAGGGGAATACTTTATCTGCTATTAAATGCATTACGGCATTAACATCTTTTAAACCTAAAGTTTACATTTCTCACTACATTACTACGTTACATAACATTATATAAGGTCAGAGATCTGGCGAACAAACTATGTTGTTATAAATATTCATGAGCCAACTAATCACCCATGACATAACAATTCTCCCTAAAAAAACTTTTTGAATGAAGTCTGGAAAGCAATCATTATTTTAGTGGATAGTGGTAAATGTGGCGAAAGCGAACACCACCTACAATGTACATGTAACTGTTTTTATATTGCATATCATTGGTTGAATTCCTTGCAGAATTGGATGAGGAACCAAGGTCTCATAAATTATTTACTATTACAAATTATATTTAATTCTCATACCATTTTTGTTCAAGAAGCAAAGCATGTTTGAGTGAACAGGGTTCCAACAATCAGGTCTTTAATTAACTAGAACTCCGCGAGTTGGATGTGTGGCCTGATGGTAATGGGTTAACCAAGAAATTGGCCCATTTCAATAAGTCCAAAAATAAGGTCAAGGTCAAAATGAGGTTGGGTGATGCTGGTGTGTGCAGGGTGATGAGAGACAACATCCATGCAAGTATCAAAGCTCTGTAGCAAGCGGTATTGATGTAAGAAGAGTCGGTCAAAATGGGTTAACCAAAATTTTTGTACGGATGGACGGACGGACAGGACAAACGCTATATGCCTCCTGCATCGTAGATGCCGGGGGAATAAAAAAAATCCATCAAAAAAAAAAATGTTTAAAGTAAAGCACAAGATATTGAAGTTACGAACCTTTTTTGGGTCGCGGTCGCAGATTTCGAAATCTAAACGCGGACAATAAGTTCAAGGTCAAGGTCACAGGGGTCAAAACTTGTATAGGCATGGAAAGGTCTTGTCCAGATACACATGCGTACCATATATGAAAGCAATATCTGAAGGGACACAGTAGGTATGAGCCTTTTTCGAATCGCGGGCGCAGGTTTCGAAACCTGAATGCTGACCTCAAGTTCAAGGTCAAGGTCACAGGGGTCAAAAATGTTTTGCGCATGGAAAGGTGTTGTCCAGATACACATGCATACCAAATATGAAAGCAATATCTGAAGGGACACAGTAGTTATGAGCCTTTATTGAATCGTGGTCGCAGATTTCGAACCTGAACGCTGACCTCAAGTTCAAGGTCACAGGGGTAAAAAATGTTTTGCGCATGGAAAGGTGTTGTCCAGATACACATGCATACCAAATATGAAAGCAATATCTGAAAAGACACAGTAGTTATGAGCCTTTTTCGAATCACGGTCGCAGATTTGGAAACCTGAACACTGACCTCAAGTTCAAGGTCACAGGGGTAAAAACTTGCATGCGCATGAATAGGTGTTGTCCAGATACACATGCATACCAAATATGAAAGAAATATCTGAAGGGACACAGTAGAAATGAGTCTTTTTGGAATCGCGGTCGCAGATTTCGAAACCTGAATGCTGACCTCAAGTTCAAGGTCACAGGGGTAAAAAATTGTATGCGCATGGAAAGGTGTTGTCCAGATACACATGCATACCAAATATGAAAGCAATATCTGAAGGGACACAGTAGTTATGAGCCTTTTTCGAATCGCGGTCGCAGATTTCGAATCGCGGTCGAAGATTTCAAATCGTGGTCGCAGATTTCAAATCGCGGTCGCAGATTTCTGAATGCTGACCTAAAGTTCAAGGTCACAGAGGTTAAAAATTGTATGCGCATGGAAAGGTATGGAAAGGTGTTGTCCAAATACACATGCATACCAAATTTGAAAGCAATATCTGAAGGGACAAAGAAGTTATGAGCCTTTTTCGAAAAGTATGACGCCGCCACAGACAACGCCGCCGACGAAGTAACACCTATATGTCCCCTGACCATAGTCAGGCGACACAATAAATTAAAATATTTGAAGCTGATGAACTATGTTGATTTCATTTTCTATTTAAGTATTTTGAATATAAAGGAGTGAAGTTTAAAGAAATGTTCTTATAGAATTTAGTATTCAACATGATGAAACAGCGCTTTTTCTCACCATTTTCGGAATATGACCTATACCAGTGAAATCGGCAATTTTAGCACCAATTGATTTGAAATTGGGAAAAAGGACAATTGTTTGATTTATAACTTATGAATAATTATTGATAAAACTAACTTAAAACAGAAAATACTAAACATAAATAAATCAGATAAATGGATATTACAATTTGAAACTATTTGTTTCTATTCTTAACAGCTCTATATCCAAACATCTGTAACTCAAACTAGCAATTGGGAATTTTGGATCTTGATACGGGGAAAATGTACTTTTAGCAATTGGAAATATGACAGAATAACTGCTATAAAATCAGCCAAAAAAGGATTGTAAAAATGACTAAAGGATTGCTTGTCTTGGCTGTAATTAATCTAAGTCATTTCATAAATATAACAAAAATGAAAATACAGATTTGTATGCAAATACATATTATAAACTGCTTCAATTAATTAAATAATTGAAACTTAACAATATGCTTGTGCCAATTCGCCATTGTAGCAAAGCATACATTTTACATTGAAACATGTACAGTGTAATGCTTTAATCTGTGTTCTTTTTGTTATAATCAAGTGANATTATTTTAGTGGATAGTGGTAAATGTGGCGAAAGCGAACAACACCTACATGTAACTGTTTTTATATTGCATATCATTGGTTGAATTCCTTGCAGAATTGGACGAGATACCAAGGTCTCATAAATTATTTACTATTACAAATTATACTAAATTATCATACCACTGTTGTTCAAGAAGCAAAGCATGTTTGAGTGAACAGGGTTCCAATAATCAGGTCTTTAATTAATAAATTAAAATATTTGAAGCTGCTGAACTATGTTTATTTCATTTTCTATTTAAGTATTTTGAATATAAAGAAGTGAAGTTTAAAGAAATGTTCTTATAGAATTTAGTATTCAACATGATGAAACAGCGCTTTTTTCTCACCATTTTCGGAATATGACCTATACCAGTGAAATTGGATATTTTAGTGTCAATTGGTTTGAAATTAGGAAAAAGGATTATTGCTTGACTTATGACTTTTGAATAATTATTGATACAACTAACTTAAAACAGAAAATACTAAAAATAAATAAATGAGATAAATGGATATTACAATTTGAAACTATTTGTTTCTATTCTTAACAGCTCTATTTCCAAACATCTGTAACTCAAACTATCAATTGGGAATTTTGGATCTTGATATGGGAAAAACGTACTTTTAGCAATTGGAAATATGACAGAATAACTGCTATAAAACCAGCCAAAAAAGGATTGTAAAAATGACTAAAGGATTGCTTGTCTTGGCTGTAATTAATCTAAGTCATTTGATAAATATAACAAAAATGAAAATACAGATTTGTATGCAAATACATATTATAAACTGCTTCAATTAATTTAATAATTGAAACTTAACAATATGCTTGTGCCAAATTGCCATTATATTAAAGCATACATTTTACATTGAAACATGTACAGAGTGATGCTTTAATCTGTGTTCTTTTTGTTATAATCAAGTGAAATTCTGCAAAGAATTTTAGTTATGCTTATATTTAATTGCTTATTTACTTGTTATTTGAATGAATAAAATCATAAGGTGTCACAGACACTGTTTTACATACCTTGTTTTGAACTGCCCTGTAATGTCTAACTATTTCACCATCTCCATTACTGCTTCCAGCCTGAAATCGCATACATACATATAGATTTTGGTGTATGTACCTCATAGATAACATAAAACCATTTGTATAACATCAATGTTATGGAATGTCTGTTGAAACACTAGCTTAAAACAGAGCAGTTAGTTGTTGGCAGCTGCATAGAAGTATTAACTGTCAGGGCCAAAAAACCCTTCTTTGGTGTAGGCGAATATCGGCTGCTTCCCCAACCGAAATAACCACTTTTTTTCCCCAAATGGAACTCAAAAACTCCAAATTGAGGGTTAAAAAAAAATAAAAAAAAATCGGAAATTGGGACGGGTCCGCTTGGGGAAAAACACTGTAAGTACCAAGCAATTTAAGTCCACAGTCAGTGCAAGTTTGTATCTGTAGAGTATCTGTACCTTCCTTACTTTGTGGCCACCCAATATAGTTTATTTCATGTATCAACTCCATTATCCAAATGAAATACAAATTTCTTATTTTCCCCAAATAAGAAAAAATCGCGCTATTTTTCCCCTTAAAAAAGGCTGAGGCCCCTTCCCCAAAAAGGGTGTTTTGGCCCTGACTGTTTTACAGAATCACTTAAGGGAACAATTATAATCACTTATTTGTATGCTATGTAGAGAATGAATGAAGAATACCATTGCATGACAACCCAATCATTACATCATACGATAAGGTTGGATCTTTTCACTCAAGGTTGCAATGATCTACTTTCAAAATTATTTTGGAAAGGAATGTGAATAATGCAATCATGAATTTAACTATCAGACTGTTAAACACGAATGGAAAACACACTAGACAGAAAATAAAGAACTATTTTCATGAACAGAAGAGAGCAACAATTTGTGGTGTGTTCTGAGAAAACTGGGCAAAATGCCTTTCCGGCTTAACTAGATTTTCGCTTAGAAGAGACATCATTTAAACCAAAAATTCCATAAAAGCGGAAATTGTCGTCCCTGATTAGCCTGTGCGGACTGCACAGGCTAATCTGGGATGACAATTTACGCACAAGCATTTTGCCCAGTTTTCTCAGAACACGCCACATTTTCTAATCTGTATGACATATTGCATATGCCCAGAATAAAATCTTTTGATATTCAAGCAAAACTAGTGCAGGGCATTCCTAATTAATTTGTGAACATGTGTTATTCCAATGTATATCAACACCAATCGCCAGAACAATTAATACTTTGCTTGGTCTATTCAGCTTATAACATCCATTTGCAGTCTGAAATATTTCAATTGTCATCCTAAAGATATGCTCAGACTTCAAATATAATTTAACCGACCTGTTTTTTATCGCTGTGCCTTGAAGACTGGCTGGACTGACTGGCAGACTGGGATCCTTTCAATTCACTGGGCAGTTCTATGTTAAATCCTCCGGATTTCTACAAAACACAAGCAATACACTGACACTTTTGTGGAGGATTTTCTCTCATCTACAACAAACATATGGGGAACAGACCCATTTAAATGGTTAAACTGATGAAGTCTAAACTGACTCCTGACAATACTGCAATACAGCAAGAGCTGTGTTTGTCAGAAACACAATGCCCCTTACTGCGCCTTTTTTTTACCTTTGACCTTGAAGGATGACCTTGACCTTTCACCACTCAAAATGTGCAGCTCAATAAGATACACATGCATGCCAAATATGAAGTTGCTTTCTTCAATATTGCAAAAGTTATCAAACTTTAACCAAGGTTAAAGTTTTGGGACAGAATGACAGACAGACAGACAGGCCAAAAACAATATACCCCTCTTCTTCGAGAAGGGGGCATAAAAAGTATTTTTTACCAAATTATCTTTTTTTTCTATAAGTTCTAAAAAATTGAATGACGCTAGACTGGAAACACCCCATAATCTCTGGGTAAAACAAAGCTGGTCCATTTTATCCACCATTGTAGTTTAAATTTAAACAATAAATATCTTTAAAAAGATATACTGCGTTGATTGTGGTTGGAGTTGGTGAAAGGTTAAGAGTTTAATGAATGAGATTAAAGACAGCGAATGTCTTTTTCTGTGCAGTTCTTAGCTGCATCACACGCAGTAGGGGATGTTACCCATAGTTTTTTTGCGGCTTATTTTACATTTTTACATATTGCTGATCATATATCTATAGATACAAAACCGAAAAACAAAAGAAGAATTTAAGTGAAATTAAAACATATAAGTCAACCGGCCACACGCGAAGTATCCTTACATATTTAAATATTTATACGCGCGTTCTTGGAACAAACCTGTTTAAGTGGTTTGTCGGGCATTGCTATTTGATTTGATTATTATCAGTATCGGGAATCATCGCGCTAATGCTTAATAAATTTGTCAATATGGTGGAATTATTCTTGTTAAATAAATCAAAAATAATATTTATCATGGTATTGTTGAAAACACATTAAGAATCTATGATTGACATAACATAATTATATCGCCGAATATCTTCATTGAACATATTTTTGGTCTAAATAAAATTCCAGTTCACCTAGTTAAAGCGAAAGAGTCTATATAAGATAACAATCCGTTTACTGAACGTGAACTGACCCTGATACCTTGCGGGTTGGAATGCAATGCATTAAATTGAGGCCATGATTCCACTGCTGGAACGACGGCTTGTTAAAAACTTTATACTTTACATGTTAAATGTTCAATTTCTAAAACAATTAAAAATGGTTTGGCCATAACGAATATCAGGATAGGGAAAAACGATACTTTTATTAACTAAAATATACTAGTACACAGACAGCAATCTGGTAGTAATTACTTAATATGGGAACATAGCCTTTAAGTACAAACACTCTGGCGCTGACAATCCTCTGAATATAAAGGTGCACACAAAACTGTATTGATGTCAAGAATTGAGTGTAAAACTGTTCTATCTATCAAGCCTTTTCATTAGAAATAAAATTGTTTCATGCTGAACACGCAGTAAAACAGTGTAACATGCTATACTACAAAGAGGCGGTCATGTTTCCAATGTTCTGGGGGCGTATGCTCAAATCAGCCAATGGAATAAATGAAGTGTATTCATTCGTGTCTAGCCCCAGGAAATGTTATTTTAATTTTATTGGACACTTACAAAGATCAGGTAAGGTGAAAAGCTTGCTTAGACAGCTATGACAAATAATAACGGTTGATGTGATGTGGTATGCGATTTTGAAAGGATTATACTTTGTACCAGCAGATTTGCAATTTCCCCCCTACCCAAGTACTAACTTATTCTGAAATACGTCTATTGAATGACTGCACTCAACAGTGAAATAATCACTTAACCACAGCTCAGTCAGCTGAGAGGTAAAATGTGTCGTGTTCTGAGAAAACTGAACAAAATGCATGTGCGTAAAGTGTCATCCCAGATTAGCCTGTGCAGTCCGCACAGGCTAATCCGGGACGACACTTTCCGCCTAAACTGGATTTTCCCTAAGAAGAGACATCATTTAAACGAAAAATTCAATACAAGCGGAAATTGTCGTCCCTGATTAGCCTGTGCGGTCTTCACAGGCTAATCTGGGATGACAATTTACGCACAAGCATTTTGCCCAGTTTTCTCAGAACACAACACAAATTGCAAATAAAGATGGGCACTTTCATAGTTAATCAATTCCCAAAGTAAAATACCCCTTGGAGATTGCAGACATCTTAAAACTATTTCTTTCACAGTGTTTTTTTCGTTCAAATTAGGGGCTTGCATTCGGCCCCATTCCAAATCGAATTTTTTTTATATTTTTTCCCAAATGGTACCTAAAAATTCCCAATTGAAGCTTTCAAATAATCAAAAAATAATCCAGCTCTATAAGTTGAATCTTAGTAAATATAATATTCAAAACACTTTTATTCTCAAAATTGAAGCATTTATTAGAAAAACAACAACAACACTAATTTCCCAATTTGAGTCAAAACGCCATGATTTTTCCCAAACCAAAAAGACCTGGCCCCATTCCCAAAATGGGGAAAAAAACACTGTTTAACCTGTGATGACGTAGGAGGACTTTCTTTCAGACACTCTTCATCTGATTGACTCTTTGACCGCCTGTCATCTTCTCCAGACTCCCTTGGTGGAGGCATTTCTGCAGGCGCAATCTCCCGATCGGACTGTTGACTTTCACTACCATCAGCACTGTCAATGCCTTCAATGACTGTTTCCTGAATGGACAAAGAATGAACACAAAGCCACATTAACACTCAAAATCAATGAACATTTTGTAAAATATTTTGTGAAATAAAGTTAACCCATAAAAAATCAGTGTTCCTTATAGCAATAGCCAAAATTTCAACGCTAGATGAGGTTTGGTAACATAGATTTAACAAGATACAAAATGCTCTTTTTTATTTTTTGTGGTAAAATATATTCCATTTTATATCTATTCATACAACACATGAACACTTAATTGGTACATGAACATGTTGAATATATTGTACCAGTAAAAAAAATAAGTACTATATTAATTTTATTAAATATTTTACGAAACATTCTATGATTTTGAGTGTTAATGGGGCTTTGAAAGTTTGGTGGATTGATTTTATTTTTTCTCAATATAACAGGGACTGTTAATTTATTCTATGTTTTCTTCGAGAATATAAACATGAACTAAAATACTCTTTGAATGTGAGGGAAAAAGTGATGTTTTCATATTGGAATAAAAAAACTTCTTAATCCAGTGAGAAAAGTCTCCAAGGATATGTGAATCAAATGTGTGCATGTAAAAGCTAAGCGAGCGTCACTTTGGTGGAAATGCAAATCAATCAAGCAATTTGTAGTCATTATATATCTATTAATTATTTCAAATCAGATAAAATGAGATTCATTTTCAAAAGGGCTTTTTTCATAATTTGGGGAAAGGGCCTGGCCTTCCATTTTGTGGAAAACAAGAGATGTGTTTGTCAGAAACACAATGCCCACACAATGCCCCCTATTGCGCCGTTTTTTGTTTGTTTGTTTTTTTTTTTTTTTTTTTTNAAAAAAAACGTTTTTTTTTACCTTTGACCTTCAAGGATAACCTTGACCTTTCACCACTCAAAATGTGCGGCTTCATGAGATACACATGCATGCCAAAATGCCAAATATGAAGTTGCTATCTTCAATATTGCAAAAGTTATCACAAAACTTTAAGATTCACTAAGGTTTTGGACAGAAAGACAGAATGACAGACAGACAGACAGGCCAAAAACAATATACCCCCTTTTTTTTAAAGGGGGCATACAAATTCGACAAAACTGAGAAAATTCCCAAAGTTAATGAAACTTGAGGAAAATTGTATCAATTTACAGAAATTCTCTTACAGGAAGGGGCCTTTCTCTTGGGGAAAGGGGCCTTTATAAGGCCATTGCTCAACAAGGAAAAAAACAACCTGTTCACTAATGTTTATTGCAGACTAAATTTCACTCCTCTTTTATGAAAGAAATACACGTCAAAACAATTTTCACTAGGATCTAAACTTCACAGCCCTCTGTCAAGGGTTTGCTTACACAAGATTAACAATCATAGCACAAAATAAATATTTCAGATCTTAAAGTGAAAAATACAGTCGAAAATCAGATTCATTTGTTGTTTAAGCTTATAAAACTCAAGTAATTAGTGTAACCCCATAAAACAATGTCAGTAATCTATCGTTTTGCTGGCGGAGTATTTCACTGTTTGGTAATTGGCTTCTTTTTTTGGAGGAGGGATTTTCATGAGATATAAGAAATATTATTAGTTTTTAATTTAACCCTTTGAGCGCTGGAACCGGATTTTGAAGACCTTTGCAAACAGTTTGGATCCAGATGAGACGCCACAGAATGTGGCGTCTCATCAGGATCCAAACTGTTTGCTATTCTGATAGTATTCTTTGAAAAAAAATCAAAGAAAATGCTAATTTTAGAAATTCAGCAGACCACATTTTAGCAGACCACTAATTTCCCAGCATGCAAAGGGTTAAAGGGCCTAATTCGTGCTTGCTTCAGTAAATGTGGATGCCCTTCAAAGTTGGCTGAGATTTCATGCCCACATAATTCTTAACAAATCTGATGATGATATGATTTTAAAACAAGAGATGTGTTTGTCAGAAACACAATGCCCCCTACTGCACCACTTTGAAATAAAATTTCCATGTTTTGACTAAAAGTTCCATATTTTGACCTTAAAGTTCCATATTTTGACCTTAGAGTTTTGGGACAGACAGACAGAATGACAGACAGACAGGCCAAAAACAATATACCCCCTTTTCTTCGAAAAAGGGGGCATAAAAAGTTAAGTTAAAGGGCCGACCAGGTTAATTTGGCCAATTTTTTAAATCATTCATTGACTATAATCCAGAAGTGATCAAGCCTTAAGGCGATATGGCTGGTTGTTGCAATAAGTCAAAATTATATGCCCACAAAAATGTTCACAAAGTTTGATGATGATACCATTAAGCTGTTTGAGTTAGAGAGGAGACAAGGTTAATCTTGCAACCAAAACAAGAAAGACTTTTTTCCCATCTTTGTGAAGCAGCCTTGGCCCCCTCATTTTGTGAAATAATGAATCGTGAACTGTTCAAAATTGTGAAATAATGACTTGTGAACTGTTCAAAATTGTGAAATAGTGAGTCGCGAAGTTATTTAAATTGTAAAAGTTTAGAGTTGTGGACTTCTTTTAATTGTGAAAATTTGAGTCTGGAACTTCTAAAATATGTGAAAAAAAGCCATTCTCTAAGAAAGAAAAAAAGCCCTCAGTTTTTTTTTCACTCAAAATCGAGGCCGGTATCCGGCCCCATTCCCAATGGAAAAAAGTATATATTTTTCCCAAATGGGATTAAACATTCCCAATTGAAGGTTAAAAAAAAAAAAAATTTTTTTTAGATCTTTACATTTTCGTTATCTCCCCATCCAGCTCTATCAATTGAACCTTAATAAAAAAAATATTGAAAACACTTTTATTTTCAATCATAAAGCATTTGTAAGCAAAAGCCCTGAAACAAGTACCTGATTGTCCTCCGACTTAGATCCCTCCTCCCCCTCCTGTGGTGCCAGTGTTGGTGTGTCCAGGTCCAGACTAGAGGGACTCTCAGCCTGAATCAGACAGGGCTGCTATTTGCATAACTCCAGTCAGTCCTTATATGCTCTTTGATTTGGGATTTATAACAAAGGTTTTGGTGGGTAAATAGAGCAACTTTTTTTGACAGAACGAGATAAATATCTAGTTGAACAGCTAATTTTGTGGGAAATATTGTTTATTTTTAAGTAATTTTACGGCCTTATTTCATCCCCTTTTCTTCAATATAAAAAACAACCTGCACACTCGAGTTTCTTCAAGTATATGTTTTAACTATTTCTTCATTTGTATGGCTTAAGTCTAAGAGAGGTTTCCAGTTGGGGAAAATGAGCCTTGAGGACAAATACCTCATCAGGTGGCTGTGTTTCCTGGTCAGAGTCCACCAGCGTGACATCTGCCTCTCTGGGGTCTGACGTCACATGTTGACTGACTGTAGATGTGGCATCACTTTCTTTGGAACTAGCAAGCTCATCCTACATGCGGAAAGTGATAAGTGTCTTCTTATCAGATACGTAAAAACATTTGTCATCGTTTTTAAATAATCTGGCTTTCTAAGTTATAATGCAGATGGGAATAAACTTTAATAAACTAATATATAATCATGTAACTTCTAAGTGCTTTTTTGACCTTTGGGGAAAAGGTGGTGGGCCCTTCAAATGGGGAATTTTACCAGAAAATATGGGGCTTTTTGCATGAATAAGGCAACATAATAACATGTTAAAATTTCACTTTGTTATAACACATTAATCAAATACTGTGCTAAAAAGCTAACTTTACTTATACACAAACTTGGTTTGATTAAAATTGATGGGTTACTTTCAAAAATGCCTCCTACTTAATCCATGTTTGCCCAAATTAAGTCTCCATTTTTAACATGGAAAAGGAAATTTTTATTTTATAATAGGGGAAAACTATCAGGGGTGTGATTGAGGCCAAGTAAGAGGGGAGGAAAATTCTGTCGACTGATTTTGATAACACGATTCGCGCACATAACACAATGACAAACCGTAAAACAAACAATTCATAATTATATTTAACATACAGAGGATGCAAAGTAAACAGTATTTATTGTGATCAAAAACAGCAGTTTTTCAATGTATTGGATTTATACAGTAAATGAACTTATTAAATATCACATGGGGGAAACATTAACAAATATAACCAAACACACTTGAGTGTTCTTGCTGTGTAAATGGTGTTTTAAACTGAGTTAAATTAATATATTTAATATGTTTACCTTTCAAAATATTGCATTTCACATCTTCAGTTCAATGCTACTTCAGTTAACTGAACAGCGTGACAAACATAATAAAGCAGAATATGCATATGCATCTGATTATACACAGATTCACAAACATATAAATCAAATCATGTTTGTCTATTTCCATTTTTGAACTATACTCTTCTAAATTGTTTTACTTTGCGAGTAGACTGAACTCCATTGAATTTGCAAACACTGGTTTCCTTGACACAAACTCACTACATGCACATTTGTAAACAAAATATGTGTTGCTTGTATCTAAAACGTAGTCTTTATCGTTGACAAACATATTTCATTATTCCAATTTAACTACGTNAATAATTGGGATTTTTTTCCAAATTTTGGGAAAAAAGTATACCTTTTGCCATTGGGAACATAGCCGTTATTCGGCTATAAAATCGGGTAAAAAAAAACCCTGCAGCCAATGACATCACTCGTTCCTAAAATGCTAAGGCAGAATCTACCAGTGTAATAGGCGGAGAGATTTCGCGGGCCGCGAATATTTTGGGCCACTTATGAAATACGTCCGCGGAATCTATCGTACCCCCCATCCCCCAACATTTTTTTTACGAATTCACGCGAATCTCATAAATGACCCCCGGGACAACCCGATCCGCGGAAATCCGCGGAAAAATCACACCCCTGACTATACAGCTTTTAAGCAGGGGAAAGGGGCAGAATTGCAGCCGCAAATCACCCCTTAAAAAATCACTGAGAACCTAATATTATTTTTTAAATTTAATAAATATATCACTCTTTTAAGAATTTAAGTTGCACTATGTAACAGATTAATACATTTGCTGGTAATCATGCAACCAAAATTACTACTTTTAAAGAGTCAAATCAAAAGTGAACAAAAGTAATATACCTTGTCACACTCTTGTTTCTCCAGCCGATTGTCTGAAGCAGTCACAGCTCTGTCTTGCAATCCCTGACGGATGCCAGGGATGAGAACCAAGTCACTGTCATCACTACTAGCAGCATCTTCTTTGCCATCAGTTTCTCTTTCATTAACCAATGCTGAGTTTTCATGTTCCTTGTGATTTTCTATGATTTCTTCTTTCCCGGATTGTTTTCTAACGATCTCATTACCATCTTTAACATTTTTACTCCCAGAAATATGTACCTCGCCGTCAGAGGTGTCATCATCAGTGATAATCTGTACCTCATTATGGATCTCTTCCGTTGTTGTCACCAATTTTCTCTTGCCTTTCAGTGAAAGATTTCCGGATTTACCCCCTCGTGCCCCTTTCAACTTTCTCTTTATTCCACTGGGTTTAGACAGACAGATATTTTATGAAAGACTTGTACATAGTACATTATCTTAATACATACAATTAAAATGTCAACATGATAAGACATCCATATTTCCGTATTTTGTGAAGAAAATAAATAAATCAAGAGTTAGGAACAAGGTGTTAAGTCAACATAAATGACCATACCATTTCTGTAGTGGAGATGATCAAATATTGAATATGGATTCGAATTTTCAAAATATGTATACAGATGTGGTTAACAATTTTTAAATAAATACAATAAATACCTAGATTTGATGGTTTCCCTGGCCCCAAAAGTGCCTCCCCCATGGCTGTCACTGTCATCTGCGGTGTTGGCCTGGCCGTAAGCATGACCTCTGGTCTGGACTGACTCGTCGTAGCGGCCAGTCTCCTCACATAGTTGCATGTAGCCTGGGTTGACCTCTTCCTTGGACTGGCTGATTGCAGCCTATCAGTACAAATAGCAAACCCTATCAAAATTGTAAAACTACTTTCTATATTATTGCCATTACATAATTTTATTCCACGAACTTTAAGCAAGCATAAATCTGTTAACAATTTTAAAATATCTTTATAAACAAGAAAGTTATGAAGATTTTAATTTCAGTCAACTCACGAATTTCGTACAGTTTTCACTCTATATACTGTACTTTATAAGCAATCTCTTCGCGACTGCGGACCACAAAAATGGATTCAATAAAGTTCTTTTATTCATAACCTTTTTTTTTCTTAAAGAATTTTTTATAAAACTTGACACACCAATAGGATTTTCCCTGTAGAATCTATTTCTGATGCTTATTTTCATGTATAAAAGAACTTCATTGTTCTGTTGTGACATTAAAAGATAATAAGTCTTTCAGTATCTTAACCATCACGGACATTTTTGAGCTCGGATAATGAGACCCTGTTTTCCCCCCTTGTTTTTTTTACTAAAAACATGGTACCTACCAAGAGATCGTTCTTCTCTACTAGGGACAATCCTTCAATAGGTATGCCCGCTTCAACTGAAACAATCAGTACAATTATTTTTTCTAACGTTATTTTTGATGGCTCCTGGATTTCTAGGTGGACATAAAACGCTTCTAAGCAGTCAAATTAGCCACTGGTCGCCTTTTATTGAAAACACTGCACACAAATGTTAGAGACAAATGGCTTTAGGGCATTCCTACAAACCCTCATCCGCTTCACGCAAAGGATTTAAAAGAAAAGATACACAAAAAATTGTGCTTAAAAAAAGGATAAAGCCTTATTATGGCGCTGTTAGGAACAAGTCCTATTTTACCCAGTTTTCTATCTATGCTGTTGTGGTCTTCCGATTGCTCGCAGTCAACTCTGTCCGGCTTTGTTCTCCCTTTCCTTTGACGCTTGGGACCTGGGTCATCCAGGATCTCAATCTTACAAAATGAAGTGATGTAATGTTATTGGCATCTAAGTACTAACTTGCAGGTATAAATATAAATAATATTAGCTTCCGATTTTGGTTTGACAACATTTATTATAAAGTTTTTGTTTTGAGCATTTCTCCACAAAAGACCCACAAATTGATGTCGATGGTAACAGGTATTGTGTTTGTTACGATGCATTTGGTTGATTGAACACGATTTTATAGACATACTCATGACATATTTTTTAATGGTTTTGCCTTTACGAGGAAGAACTTTGTATGTACTCATAAAAGCTCAAAGCATTCAAGAAGAACTAGAAAATGCCATGCTTTTAAGCTTCAAATATTTTGCTGGGGGTGACACCTTATGTTGACCGCTGTTATAGGGTAAAAAGCCCCAACTACCTCCAGGTGTTCATTGACATCAGGCAAGTTGGATGACACATGGTGTCGCGCAGCTCCTCTTGTGTTTCTTCCAGCCATACAGGTGAAGTCAGTGCATGATTTCCTGCAATGTTGTATGGTTTTGTAATGCATGGTATAAAATGCACAAAAAACCAAAACTATGCAATATATTGCATTTTACTAAAAACATATAACAACGAATGGCTTCATTACTGCAGAAGCATTGGGAGATACTTAGCATCTAATAGATATACAAATCAGAGCTCCAGATAAGATGCGCATCTGCGTATTAACGCATTGAAAAATTAAAAAAACGCATAAAAAATCGGCCTAGTAACATTACGCATTACAAATCTTGGTATGTATTTTTAATCGATTAAAGTGCGTAACCGATTTAACCAATAATCCAGTTGAGTTTTAAGTGTAAGTTAACCTTTGAATAAAAAGTAAGTCAATCAAAATAAGCTTGTAATCAAAATGGCGGCCCATCATGTTTGTGGATAAAAAAAGGGACGTTTTAAGCGAATAGCGGCTCCTGTGGGAATATTTTAAAGAAAGTCTGTTCATATCATCATTTAACATTTATTCTGTTTGCATTTATTAATAACAAACAATTATATTTCTAGATTAAACACGCCATGTACTATATCAGTTTTATATGGAAATGGAAAATACCCCTCAATATAGTCCAACTTGTTGACGTTCTGAAAATATTAAGCTACTTTTCATATGGGTAATATTTGGAGCGTACAACGGGGGAANATAGTATTTCATGAAGATAAATCACTGAACAGCACAACTTTTTCATCCATATATTATTTGAAATTCCACTTTTACAATTATGGAAATCCCATGACAAAACTTTGAAGTAAATTACTCCTAAACTGCCATTGATGCAAGTCTCTCATTATTATAATTTATAGTGGTTTTAAAGGAAATATGTTTGTTCTGAAATTTAATCTATTGAAAGATTTTAACACAACAAGGTTTGCTTAATGGATAAGAAAAGAATCTGTAATATGCATTTTATCAATTTAGATAGACAACCCATCTTGTTACCTTTTCACTTTAAGCCAATTTACAGTATGTTACTGGTTAGCATAATTATGTTTATGTAGTTGGTAACTTTTGCTATGTTTGTCTTTTCGTTAAGAATTTTTTTCGTACCAGTACATCCACTAACAAATAGCAGCAAAATGTAGTCTGCACAAAAGCAAAAAAAGTTTGCCTCTGAGAAAAAAAACATGCCACCATCATCAGAAACCCTCTAAGAAAATAAAAGGTATATCATTCAGATTTTGAATGCCTTTGTTACGGAAACTGACACATGCTCTTGCTGATTGTTATAAAAATATTGATCAATATCACTAAATGACTGTTTAAAATGTAGCCGAATTGTATTTACAGTTCTGTCCCAAAGCATTTACATTTTCCCAAATCTTTCTGCTTAAGAAATATTTTGGAACAGATTTAAAATGTAACTTCCCAAACTATATTTTCCAGATTTGGTCCTTTTCTAGACACTTCTTAAGAATTGGCTGCAGAGGAATAAAGCAGTTTCCACAGGTGCACAAATCAAACTGCCAAACTGTCGTCAGAAGCTGCAGAGCGTGAGTCGTCATCAACGACTCTCGAGCATGGACGCCTCTCCATGTCTCGCGTGTCGACGCCTCCCCCGCCCGACATGTCCTGTCCAGTGGCGGAGAACTGGTGCTATACACAGGTACATCACCTCTCTCAAATGTGTTCTAAGATTGACACATTTACAATTTTCCAATTCCCAAAATATAAGATTTAACACAGCTGACAAAGACATACTATTTATAAGTTTCAGTTTGATAATGGGTAATCATAAGTTACAATTTTTTTTTTTCTGTGGTCTGTTAAAAAAGCCACTAGGGAGCATGGCAGTTTTCCTAATTTGGCTATAGTGGAACCTTCTTAATACTCTAAGTCACATTTTTTGTCCAATCATGAAACTTGCTCAGAACATTTGTTCTTCATGAAACTTGCTCAGAAAAAAATGTAAACAGTTCTAATGATATCTTTGCAGAGTTTGAAATTGTTCCGTTTTTGTAGAAAATGTTTTGTGTTGCCAGAATTTATATTATCAATGCCTATACCTCTACATTATTTATTTATTCATTAATTTGTATAATGTGAATAGTGAATACATGGCAATATAGCCAATATATCACTTCATATGCCTTTGTGTAAAACATAAAATTATGAAAGGCAAATATTATATCAATCAACCAATTATGGGTTAAATATTTTAATGGTAGGCAAAAGCAAATGGTTGCTAAACAAGCTCATTTTCTTTATGATATGAGTTAGCTCAAGCATATAGATTTATGAAAACAATTAAAACTGCAAATACTTACAGACTTTACAGTATCCCTAAAGGATGGACTTGGGCATATTGTCATCTCATACTCTCCAGGAGTTTTCAGGAAGTTATTTCCCCTTGAATAAACTTTTGTTTCCACACAATTAACCCATACATTGATCGGGAAGCATCCGTCAGTTTCACTGATATTTTTTGGGGGTAAAAGTAAGAATAATAGCTGTTTGTACATATTTTAGGTGAAAGTAGTGAAGTTTTCTTACATCTGGACGATCAACAACTTCAGCTTCTGTAGAGAGGAGATGGGGGAGGTGTTGAAGAGCTCCACATTTTCGGCCGGGGCAAATGACAAATTAAAATGGTAAGTGTTTACATCGTGGTTTATATTGTATAGAAGTTCTTGTGGCAGCAGTTTGCAGACATGATTGATTTACTAGGTTTTCAACGAAGTTGATAATCCTGGTTTGTAGATTATTGTACGGGGGACAGATACAATGTAGTTAGCATCAAATAGGGTTTCCAGTCAATAACTTAAGTTTGCATTGACCAGCCTTAAAGAAGCTTTAGATTTAGCAAGCTTGCATCTAGCTTGGGAATGTATTTTGGGTGTGTTGGGTCAAGGTCACTGATACTAAAAATAGAAAAACAGTTTCCGCTCAATAACTATTTTGGATGGAGTTATTGCACTTAGATTTTGTGTGTAACTAGCTAACAGAAAGACTTAAAGCCCAGGGATTGTGGGTTTGATTCCCTGCCTTGCCAAGTAGGGCAGTTGTCGGTTACTAGCATATGTGAACTTATGGTAAACCAGCTATCCCAGGAAAAGTGTGAGTTGATTAACTGACCATGGTGATATAACTGAAATAAATGTACTGTTGAAAGCGGCACAAAAATCCAACAAAAACAAACAAACAAACATAACAGGTGGATAGGATAAAAAAACTTGCATTGAGACCTACATGTACCTTGCATCAAAATATATTTCAATAATCATTTACTATGTTAATTTTAGATTTTATTGGACACTTTGAGATTTCAATTTAATTATTAATGTTTGATTTAAAGCATTTAGAACGACTTAATAAACTTGTGATTTAGACACTGTTGGTGCGTAACAAGACACGCGACTGCTTGTTTCTTTATCAGGTGTCTACGTGTTAACCCAAAGGGCCTCGATGAAGAGAGTAAAGATTATCTCTCACTGTACTTACTGCTAGTCTCATGTAATAAAAGTGAAGTAAGAGCGAAGTTTAAGTTTTCCATACTCAATGCAAAGCGGGAAGAAACAAAAGCGATGGGTAAGTTCTCATTTTTTTACTCATTTATATTAGAAAAAGTAATGAATTCACCTTTATGAGTATACTACATGTGTATATACATGTACATCAGGGGTGTCATTTCTCCTCCTTTCTGCTGATTTCCTCCGTTTCCATGTCAAATTAATTTTACAAATACATGTAGTTCTTAACTTTGATGGATATACATGTATATACAAATGAAGAGTTTAGTTGAACCCTGTATGGGGTTGGGCATTTTCCTCCCCTGAGGTGTTTCTTGAATTGCACCCCTGATACATGAAACTTTACACCCATAATTTATGCTTTTGTAGAATATTTATATTTAAAAAGAAACATTTAATAATCAAGACAATATGCTGTAGCTTCAAAGTCTGTGTATAATGTTAACACGTTTCTTACATGTACATCTGTATATTAAAAGAAGTGACACTTTACTAAACTATATACTTGCACATCATTGACTTCTATTGTAAAGATAACTTAAGATGAGTTGCATATGTTTTTTTTATTATCTGATTGCATAACATTATTGTGTAATTTTAATTAGAAATAGAGAATTGTTATATGTATGTGTACTTAGTGGTACCATTTATAACTTTTGATTCAGAATGTGCTTTCTACTTGTGTTTTGGTAATGAAGTCATTTCTCAATAAAATATAATAACCCCATGTATTTTTGTGTAAAATTGTAAATTGTGTTACAAATTATATTCAGACCTTAAGGGTTGACTTTTTGGTGAGAATAAGACATAAGTGGATTTGTAAGTGGCAGTCCTACAAGACAATTTAATTCAAAAGTTAATGCCAGGCCCTGTTCTCGTGTTTGTTTATGTATGCTTTTTTAAAGTTATTGATATGTTGTTCGATTATTGTATATAGAAAGGAATGAAATTTCAGGGAGCGGAAAGCCTGAATCATGAATAAAATCTAGAGGTTTTTTTCTCTGAAAAGTCTATTCACTTCTTTACATTAACAATGCATGTAACATTGACTTTGGGTTTGTCACATTAATAAAATTGCTCTAGTTTTATTTGAATTCTATTGTAAGCCAATAGGATCGCAAAGGGATGCACACCAAAATATTTAATGTTTTATTTACTTTAATATAATAAAGTTAACTCCAGCAACAACAGTGTGTTGCTAAAAAAGGCAAACCAGAAAGCTGGACCAATCTGGTTTTATTTTTTAACAATAAGCAAAATCCAAGGAATAACTTAGTCAAACACTTGTCTTTTCATCGAAGTTACTAATAACTTGGATGAACCCAAGAATGCTGATATTTTCTAGAACCTGTTTAATGCCTACTTAATCATTTCTTTAAAAATAGACATCATTCGGGAAACAGAATTTTAAAAGTAACATAAGTGTAACCACCTCTCCTACAGTTTCCTGTACTGGGTTCCTTACAAACAATTGTGTAGGACTACTTAATTTCACTGCATACTGGTTTCACTGGAGTACAGTCGCTATTGAAGTCCCTGTGTTGCTTTTGCAGAGTCTCAGCGAGCATACCGGTTTGTGCAAGGAAAGGACTGGGGCTTTAAGAAATTCATCCGACGAGACTTCCTCATGGACGAGGTGAATGGCCTGCTGCCGGACGACAAACTCACCATCTTCTGTGAGGTATGCACTGCCTCTCTAGTACAAATGTACCTTCATACAAACTCACCATCTTCTGTGGGGTATGCACTGCCTCTCTAGTATACGTGTACCTTCATACAAACTCACCATCTTCTGTGAGGTATGCACTGCTTCTCTAGTATACATGTACCTTCATACAAACTCACCATCTTCTGTAAGGTACACACTGCCTCTCTAGTATACCTTCCTACAAACTCACCATCTTCTGTGAGGTACCCACTGCTTCTCTAATATACCTTCCTACAAACTCACCATCTGTGAGGTACACACTGCCTCTCTAGTATACCTTCTTACAAACTCACCATCTTCTATGAGGTACACACTGCCTCTCTACTATACCTTTCTACAAACTCACCATCTTCTGTGAGGTACACACTGCCTCTTTACTATACTTTCCTACAAACTCACCATCTTCTGTGAGGTACACACTGCCTCTCTACTATACCTTCCTACGAAACTCACCATCTTCTGTAAGGTACGGCCTCTTTAGTATACCTTCCTATGAAACTTACCATCTTCTGTAAGGAACAGCCTCTCTAGTATACCTTCCTACAAACTCACCATCTTCTCTGAGGTACGCACTGCTTCTCTAGTATACCTTCCTACAAACTCACCATCTTCTGTGAGGTATGCACTGCCTCTCTACAATACCTTCCTACAAACTCACCATCTTCTGTGAGGTACGCACCGCCTCTCTAATATACCTTCATACAAACTCACCATCCTCTGTGAGGTACTCATTGCCTCTCTACTATTCCTACATACAAACTCACCATCTTCTGTAAGGTACACACTGCCTCTCTAGTATTCCTTCCTACAAACTCACCATCTTCTGTGAGGTACAAACTGCCTCTCTACTATACCTTCCTACAAACTCACCATCTTCTGTAAGGTACGCACTGCTTCTCTAATATACCTTCCTACAAACTCAACATCTTCTGTGAGGTATGCACTGCCTCTCTACAATACTTCCTACTAACTCACCATCTTTTGTGAGGTATGCACTGCCTCTCTACTATACCTTCCTGCAAACTCACCATCTTCTGTAAGGTACAGCCTCTCTAGTATACATTCCTACAAACTCACCATCGTATGTAAGGTACGCACTGCCTCTCTACTTTACCCTCCTACAAACTCACCATCTTCTGTGAGGTACGCACTGCTTCTCTAGTAAACCTTCCTACAAACTCACCATCTTTGGTGAGGTACACACTGCTTCTCTAGTATACCCAGGGGTTCTGAAATAAGCTGTCCGAGTTGTCCGAGTAGTCAATTTCCCCTTCCGGACAAGCAGTTTTTCAAAGCTGGCTTGTCCGGGGACAAGTAAAATTTCCATGGTAAACATTTTTCGAGAACGAAACTACTCTTTTTTTCCGAAAATAAAAAACAAACGTTTATATATAAATAGCTAATGATTAATCTGCGGACTGGCACACGTTTTCAACTGCAAGGTAGGTAATTTTCAGATAATAATTATTGAATGTTGTAAAGCAGTCCAGGCTATAACGCATAAGATAACATTTTTAGTTGGTTAACCAGCGCAGATGTGTAAAGCAACAGCCAATCACGCATAAGATTAGATTTTTCGTACATTGCAATGGCCGCATACATGTTCTACCGACATGCAGCGAACATTAGATTTCTTTTTAAAATAAAACCACTTCAACGTCAAGCAATGACGCGAATCAGACCAATAATAAAATCAGTTCGGCGTCGGAAAAAAAGAGAAAAAACCAAGTATGAATATGATAAATCCTACGACGCCAAGCGGAAACGATTATTTGTTGACTCTTGGCTAATTGATTTCCCTTGGCTTGAAAATATTGCCGGTGTGTGTAAATGTAAACTGTGTAAGATGTTTCCTTTATTAGCGGATAAAAGTTGTGGTTTATTTAATGGTTAGCCAGGTAAGAAATTCTAGTCACATACATTAACTGAGATTATTCATTTCAAGTGAATTTTCTAGTCATGCTGAGATTATTAAATATCTGAGATGGTATCATGTGTGACTTAAAAGTGTTCTTATTATATGCACATCTTGCTTGTATTTTTTGTTCATGTGAATTTTCTAGTTAACTATGTTTATGAGTTAAAATAGAAGTTGACAAAAGTGTATGTTTGTATTATTTGCTTTATGATCTTTTCCTTTATCTATCTTAAAAGTACGGACAAGTACTTCTTTGGTACGGACAAGTGAATTTGTGGATCCAACTTGTCCGTGGACAAGTAGACTCTTAAAATATTTCAGAACCCCTGATACCTTCCTACAAACTCACCATCTTCGGTGAGGTACGCACTGCCTCTCTACTATACCTTCCTACAAACTCACCATTTCTGTAAGGTACGCACTGCTTCTCTAAAATACCTTCCTACAAACTCACCATCTTCTGTGAGGTATGCACTGCCTCTAAACTATACCTATCTACAAACTCACCATCTTCTATGAGGTACGCACTGCCTCTCTAGTATACCTTCCTACAAACTCACCATCTTCTGTGAGGTACGCACTGCTTTTCTAGTATACCTTCCTACAAACTCACCATCTTCTGTGAGGCATGCACTGCCTCTCTAGTATACCTTCCTACAAACTCACCATCTTCTGTGAGGTATGCACTGCCTCTCTACTATACCTTCCTACAAACTCACCATCTTCTGTGAGGTACACACTGCCTCTCTAATATACCTTCCTACAAACTCACCATCTTCTGTTAGGTACGCACTGCCTCTCTACTATACCTTCTTACAAACTCACCATTTTCTGTGAGGTATACACTGCCTCTCTACTATACCTTCCTACAAACTCACCATCTTCTGTGAGGTACACACTGCCTCTCTACTATACCTTCCTACAAACTCACCATCTTCTGTGAGGTATGCACTGCCTCTCTACTATACCTTCCTTTGAAACTCACCATCTTCTGTGAGGTATGGACTGCTTCTCTAGTATACCTTCCTACAAACTCGCCATCTTCCGTGAGGTCCGCACTGCCCTTCATCAATACCTATTACTACTAAGCTTGCATACTTGCAAACATGCTGATGTTATTTATGAACACCCTCAACACAACACACCAAGATCACCAGACTTCATTTTTTATATTGACATTTACCTACTATTGCACTTTTACTATTTCAGAAGGTCCAAATTCTTGGTTAACCCAACATGACTTGCTCCTCACATCAAAACGGCTTGATGCAAAGCTTTAATACTTGCATGGATATAATTTATGAACACTGTCAACTCACCCACATCATCACTGTCATATTTTGACCTTTTCCTCTACCAACTTTTGAACGTGAACAATGTCAGAGTTCTAAATTCTTGATTAACCCAAAATGACGTGTTTTGTTCAACATAAATAATGGTTCCTTCAAAGCAGTAATACTTGCATGAATGATGTCTTTGAACACTTTCAACACACCCACACTAACCTAACCTTATTTTGACCTTGACATTGGTCTACTTTGGGATTTATTCCGCAATAATTAATATCTTACATGTTGAAAACCTGGTTTCAGTGGCATTGCCATGTTTCTTGCGTTATAACCATTCTCTAAATGTCTGTGTGTATCGCTGTGTCTGCAGGTGAGTGTGGTGGGGGACACAGTGAATGTATCCGGTCAGTCCAACTGTACCCCGGTGAAGGTGCCCGAGTGTCGACTCAGTGACGACATGGGCAGCCTCTATGAGCGCACACTGTTCTCCGATGTTACCCTCTGTGTCGGGGGCAGGGAGTTCCAGGCACACAAAGCTGTCCTAGCAGGTACACATATTACATACAAGTCTCTTTGGAGTTTAATTATTGGTGTTCAATGCAATATTTGATCTTCACTGATCTATGGTGTTTAAAGCAATTCATTTATTGCCATCTTTTTGTCAATGGTTTAAAATGTAGTGTTTGATTTCCAGCCCGATCAATGGTGTTCAATGCAATGTTTGCACATGAAATGGAAGAGAAGAAACAGAATCGTGTGGACATTGCTGATGTGGACCATGAAGTGATGCGGGAGATGCTGCGCTTTATCTATACAGGGAAAGCTCCCTACTTGGAGAAAATGGCAGATGACTTATTGGCAGCAGCAGATAAGGTAGGGTAGCCACACTCACACTCACTCAAAGGTCAAGGTCACACATAGAGGTTTAAAGGCTATAAAACAGCATCAAATTCTTGGCTCAGTTATGACTTTGCCTTGTATCGATGGATTTATGAATAGCTTGGCCCAATGGTAAACTATTTAAGACACCTGTCACTCATCTCCCTACCTCCAAGGTCAAATTTGGTCATAAAACACTTTGTTGGGACTGCAACTTTGTCATTCATCATGTAATTTTGTAATAACCTACAACTGTGATGAGGCAAAGTAATGCGTGTATCACCCATCTCACTACTTCAATGATCAAGGGTACTCTTAAAGGTTGAAATTTGCCATAAAACAGCTTGTTTTTCACATTAGTAGATTTTGAGATAAAAGGGGAATGTGGAGGCATTCGTGCCCTATGGACTTGTTTCTTGGCACATGTATGCATAAATTTTCATAAGTTTGTGGATCAAACGTCTTCTTCTATTCTCAAGCAATTGAACTGAAACTTAAGGTCTGTCATCACTATTAAGTGTAGCTGTGAATGCTCAAGTATTCCACATGATTTTTATTTATGTGCCTTTGACATTTTCATGCAGAAAATGTTTTAAGCTTGTGGAGCAAGCTTCTATATTTCTGAAGTCATTTTATGGAAACTCGAAATATGTCATCACAATGAAGTGTAGATGTGCAAGACTACTTTTTGATGCAAAGTGATCATGTTTATCTTGAGTTATGTGCCCTTGAACATAGTCCAGTGATTTTTTTTTTTGCCCAATTCGGAAAAGTACTGGTACCATAACAATTGGGAAAAATTAGCGCGAAAAACCCTGAAATTGGGAAAGTTTCGTGGCAAAATCTTCAGATTGGGAATTATGGGTCTTTTTAATTTCTTGGTATTAATTGCACAAACCAATTCAAAATATTCATGTACATGCCTATTGGCTTGAAATGTTCAGTTTCAGTGCTTATTTTATTTGTTCATTCGCAAATAATGAACTTTTTGAACGAAATTAAAGCAATTTTTTTTCCTTTTGGGAATTTTTCAGATGGACATTGGGAATTTTGTAGTTTTTTTCTCAATTCATAAAGTACCTTTTACAGGTACTTTATAAAGAAGGAAATGAATCACTGTAGCCGCTTTTATAACAGAAGCATTATGCAAATATATGTTTTAAGTTTGTGGAACAAAATGCTTCTAATTTTCTCAAGCAATTAAATTGAAACTTGTAATTTGTCATCACCTTGAAATGTAGATGTTCAAGACACCTTTGTCAAGCCCATTGATTGGAATTTTAAGGTCACCTGAGCATGATGTGCTCAAGGTACGCTATTGTGATCACCATAAGTCACTTGTTTGTCATATTGTGGTGTGCTAAGTCAACTTTTATCTTGTTTCCTCTCTAGAAGCCACATTTTTCATTCAATCTTGATGAAACTTGTTCAGAATGTTTATCTAGACCTAGGCCTGTTTTAAAGATGGGTAGTAATATCTGGGAACACCTGTGGTAGGCAGGGGCATGACGAGTGGTTTCCGGTGGATTACTTTAGTTGGTATTGGCCAATCTTAATAAACTTTAGTATCTATCAAGCTTGTATTTGAAACCTAGAAGTATTGCACTAAAACTTCTTCTGTAGATAAGTTAAATACATCCTAGCTTGTGATTGAATTTAGGGCCATTTGGATGGAAGTCAAGGTCACTATTGATAAAAATAAAACAAAACATGGTTTCTACTCAGTAACTTTAGTTTGGATGATGGTATTATGCTGAAATGTTATGAAAGTAGCTTACCATGCATTCCTACAATGTAGCTTGTGTTTGCATTCAGAGCCAGTCTGATCTGTGTTTTCACTTAATAACATGAGTTTTGATGTAAGTATTGCTCGTAGATTTTGTGTGTAGTTAGTTTTCCTGCAGACCTAACTTGAGATTTCACAATAATCTGATAACAGTAGATGAATAATTAAAACATGGGAAACATGGGAAAGGGACATTGTCATGTTTCTGGTTGTCTCTATTATTTTCTGTGCCAACATTTTTACAACAAATTGAAAGATTGTTCAAAAACCAATGGACCCTCTTCCCAATAAGCCAATATTTATGAAGCGCAAAGTAATGTGACTCACAGAATTCAAGAAGGAGGCTGAACGTGATTCCATTTTTAATAGTGCCACTCAATGCCACATCTGATTTTGACCCTATCTATCTATCTATGTATACTGCTATATGCCACAAGTGGCATTTCAAGCAGGCGCGTGTCAGTGCTAAGAAAGTTAAAGAAGAAAGATAAAAAGTAATACATAATGTATTTGTGAGACATGGCAACAAAGATGAAGGTGTCAATAAAAAGAAGAAATATACAGATAAAAGGTTTAAAAACAGCCAACCCGCTTAGAAACTGTGGTCTAGTTTGGTCACCCCCTGCCTAAACTGGTCCAGGGTAGGTGCCTGTACAATATAAGCTGGCAGGGAGTTCCATAGAATGAAAGTAGCTGGAAAGAAGGAAAATTTATAATAATTGCTGGGAGTGGAAATTTGTCTAAACGAAAGAGGGTGCATGTGTCTAGTGAGCCGGGTTGGAGGGATGACGTAGGGAGGCATTGGTACAGCAACCAGTCCCTGGACAATTTTGTAAAATGTCAGTAGCCGGGAGTCATACCTTCTGTTCTCAAGGGAACGCAACCCTAAGTTTTCAAGCATGTGTGTGACGCTGTTGTGGTAGGAGTAGTCATTGGTAACCCATCGAGCGGCCCTGCGTTGGACCATCTCGATCTTGTTGATGTTGTGTTGTGTATGTGGGCTCCACACTGAGCTACTATACTCAAGTTGTGGGCGGACAAGGGTTTTGAAGGCAAATTCTCTAATGCGTGGGTGCTTTATGGGAATGTTGCGTTTAATGAAGTTAAGTGTTTGACTGGCTGTTGCGGTAACCTGGTTTATGTGTTTATTCCAACTGAGGTCAGATGTGATGCTAACACCCAAGTATTTAGCATCACCAACTGTCTCGAGGGTTAAGCCGTGAAGTATGTATGTGGATTTGAAGGGGTGTTTTGACCTTGTGATGTTGATAACCGTACACTTGGAAGGATTGAATTCCATATCCCAAGAGTGTTCCCATTTTTGTAACCTATCTAGATCTTCTTGCAGGGTGTTTTGTTCAGTGGGATTGTTAACCGTGATATAGACATCAGTATCATCAGCAAATAACTGGACCTGTGACACTATGTTTTCGGGCAGATCGTTTATGTAGAGCAAGAAGAGAAGAGGGCCGAGAACAGAGCCCTGGGGGACACCTGATGTGACTGGTACCTCCTCTGAATTGTCGCCATTGACCAAGACAGAATGACGGTGACCAATAAGGAAAGATTTGACCCATTGTAATGTGCTATCTTGGATGCCGTGGTTGTGCATTTTGTAGAGTAACTTTAAGTGATTGACCTTGTCGAATGCTTTCGAGAAATCCAGGAGTATTAAGTCTGTTTGTCGGCCATGAATAAGGTTCCTGGATAAGTCCTCTACAAGTCCTATGAGCTGTTTCTCGCATGACAGTTTTGACCTGAAGCCATGCTGAAGATGGAAGAGAATATTGTTGACCTGAAAGTGTTTGGTGATGTTTGAGGCGACTATGTGTTCCATGACTTTACAAAGAATACATGTCAGTGAGATTGGCCTATAGTTAGTGGGGTTACTTTTATCGCCTTTTTTAAAGAGGGGGGTGACGTTCGCCTTGATCCAGTCGGAGGGGATAGTGCCTGTGTCTAGGGATTTCTGAAAGAGTCTGGTAACCAAGGGGGCAATCTGTACACTTAGGTTTTTTAGAACTATGGGCTTGATAGTGTCAGGGCCGAAAGCTTTGCCAGTTTCTAGGTTGGACAAGAGCTTTTCGACACCTCTTACACTTAGGGAAATTTCAGGCATTTTGGGATATTTTGACTTAAGGGTGTTGCTAAACAGGGTTTGGGCTTTCATTAAGCAGAGTTGACCTAATTTAAGAGGGTTCATTGTGGAAAAGACAGACTGGAACTGGCGATTGAGGACGTTCGCTTGACCCCTGCTATCAGTGATAAGTTTGTCATTTTCCAATAGAGGGGTAATACCTTGGGTATCCTGTTTAGCATTGTTGATGGTGGAGAAGAGCTTTTTACAGGAGAAATTTTGACCTGTTTGGGGGTTGTCTGGATCACCGGACTGAGTTCAAGCACATATTTGAGGTAGCTGGAGTTCGCCTGGTTTATTTTATTTTTGACTTGATTTCGTAAGTTTTTGTGCTGTTGTTTGACCTTGGGACTGCCAGTTTTCAGTTTTGCGTGCAATTTATTTCTTTTTCTTATGAGTCTTTTGATGCCTTGGGTGATCCATGGAAGACAGGGTTTTGATCCCAACCTCTTTTAGGGAATAAAGAGGTTTGATCCCTCCTGGAGAAGATCCTTAAATTCTGTCCACAGCTCTTCAATGGACTTAGATTGGAAATTAGTGAGCATAGGAGGGGACCTAGAAACTACATGTATGTACTGTTGGAAGTTGACCCAATTTGCTTTACGGAATAGGTGTACAGTACGGGGCTTCTGTTTATTTAACCGGGGTTTGATATCAGAGGTGATTTGGACGATGTAGTGATCAGAGATACTGGCTACAGACTTTACAGATTTAATGAGGGAAGGGTTTGAAGTAAAGAAAAGATCTAAAGTATTGGTTAACCTTGTCGGGAAACAGACCATTTGTTGGAGAGAAAAATCATTAATAAGTGATAAAAAGTCATCATAGAGTTTAGGAAGGGAGCAGCCAGGTTTAGCTGTGTGAATACCTTTGTCGTCCCAGGATAGTTTTGGAAAATTAAAGTCCCCAGTAAGCCACACTTTACCTTTAAGTTTGTTTACCAATTGTAATGACTTATGTAACTCTATGATACTATTTTCATCTTGTTCGTGTGGTCTGTAATATGATCCTAAGTAAAGTGGTTGAGCTCCGAATATTTCAAGTTTTAACCAAAGGATTTCACAGTTTGTTTGTAACCTTTTCATTTCTGAGACAACAGTTGTATTTTTGACCAGAATAAAGACCCCACCCCCAGATTTACCTGTTTCCCTATCATGTCTAAATCGGGTGTAACCTAGGGATTGGGTAAAAATTTCGCTATGAGTGTGTTTGGGTGTAAGCCATAACTCGGTACCGAAAACTATGTCAGGTTTATCTGAATCAAAAAGGGCATGGAATTCTAGTTTCTTATTTACAGCGGATTGAAAATTTATGGTCATGACTTTTAGGCTGGAGAAGAAGTTTTTAACATTTTTAGGAGGGACGGTGGGATTATCAGTAACAGAGGCATTTTGAGGGTTTTCTGAGTCGGACAATAGGGAAAAACTATTATGGGATTCATGGGACGACAAGGACGAAGTAGATAATGTGGAGAAGTTGGTAGACTTGCAGTTCATACACAACCAGGAAAAGGACTGATTGCAAGATACCAAATCAGAGTAATCGGACTGGCTAAATCCTTTGCAATGAATGTGGAACCACAAATTACAGGTGTCACATAAAATGGCGGGGTCATTTTCGCGTACATTCAAGCCACAAGTTCCACATGGATAATCTGGGCCAGGATTGGGTTCAATATCAGCGACATTTGGCGACATAAAGAAATTGTCAATCCAAAATGACATCGTCAAAATTAGCAGTAAATAAATACTTCCCATTTTAAGTGTCAAAACATTAGATAAATTTTCTTGATAAAAGTTCCTGTTTTTTTTATTGTTTTAAACCAATTTTGACACTCTTCGTTTGAGCATTTTTATTCGGGTGTTTTAATCAAAGATCTATCAATAATTGTGTTTATTGATATATTGATATTCTTCAATAATTTAATTTAATGTAAAAGAAAATTTATTCAATGTGAAAGAAAATAAATATAACATTTAAATAGTGTCATGTACTTCGTTTTTTTAAGTGCTTTGTCTTATGGATGATTCAACCCGCCTTAAATGGTCGATCATTCATGGAAAATAACGCATACCTTTGAGAATTATAGTTTCGGTATATATTTCTATGCTGTTTTTTTTATTTAGTTTATAGAGGTCCTTATACGGCTTATTCATATCTTTGTTTCGGCAATTATCTATGTTTATTCTTCAATTATCTATGTTTGTTCCTTTACTCTGATGTTAATGGGTAACTCGTATTTTTAATAAAGATGAAATAAAATGTATAAATATACACTAATGGTTCTAAATATTATGTCAATGATTTAGGGGTTGTAATGTTTATTTTAAAATAACTTATGGATTTATTGACTGAACACATATATGCATATGTTTTACTTATTGTTACCAGTGTCAGTGCGCATGAAAATGCAGAATGTAAACAATAATAATCAACTGATATAAATTGTCAATATTCTCCGCCATTTGCGTTACAAAGGTAAAGAAGTAATCACGTTCAGACTTGTCTGAAATTTGATGCATCAAGTGATATCTAAAAATAGAAACAGTTTAAGTATTGAGAAACTGGTCTATTTAACCATGAACTGTAAATGATATTAAAATTGTGACAAATTGGGCTCTTGTTTAAAATTAGTTACTTTATTTATAAAGAAGTGACTTTGTGCTCTTATGTATAAAAATCATATTTAAAAACCAATATGGGTTTCCTATAATGCCTGTTTATTTCACAAATTTATCAATCTTTTATAAACCTTCTCTTCCCAAGTTAGATTGATTGTTGGTGCAATCTTTGATCAAATAAAACCTGCTATTGTATTGTACATGTAAACTAAGTTACTTGTTAAAATGAAATGATAAGATTATTACATTTTAAACTGATTTTTATTGTTGTCAGTGTACTGTTGATTAATGACTCACCAGTTTTATTTAATATTCAATGATTTTTTTTCTATTTCAGTATGCATTAGATAGATTGAAAGTGATGTGTGAAGAAGCGTTATGTTCCAATCTTACGATAGACAATGTCTGTGAAATCTTGGTGTTAGCTGATCTGCACAGTGCTGACCAACTGAAAACCCATGCTATCGACTTCATCAACAGGTACGGACAGCACCTGTACAATAAAACTTGTAGTTTGTATGTTGTAATAACTACATGCAGCTGTTAAAATGTATGCATATAGCATGTTTGCATATAAGATACACGTAAACAATGAGGTGAAATTTGTAGAAACAAGTTTCTGGTATAAGAATGTTCCTTGTTCGACATCTGTATTGATGACAGAGTTGTAATATTGAGTGTGTGTGTTTCAGCCATGCTACGGACGTGATGGAGACGCAGGGCTGGAAGACACTGATCACCTCCCATCCCCACCTGATAGCAGACGCCTTCCGCGCCCTCGCCTCTCAGCAGAGTCCGCCCCTGGGGCCGCCCAGGAAGCGCATCAAGCAGTCCTAGGGTGCCTGTGAAATGCAAGTAGTAGGAAGCTCGGGGACTGGAGCTCACACATGTGTGTGATCAACCTGTCAACAGACCATCACATCCGCTCAGCAATTCAACAGCTGCGTTTGTACAAATGTATCGATGTTTGATGTATGCAGGGCGTAGGAAACTGTGAAGAACTTGATGATTGCTCGTCTTGATAAGGCATTTAGTCAATAACTATAAATCATGTGTACAGCTGACCTTTTCCTGCTTGTGCAGTAAGGGATAATACAACCAAATGAAATATTGAGTTTCTAGAAGACTGTACATTAATTTCAAAAGCTTTTGACTTCTGTTGACTTTTTGTTCACTTAGGCGAACACGTAC
Organism: Dreissena rostriformis; assembly: GCA_007657795.1. NCBI lineage: Eukaryota > Metazoa > Mollusca > Bivalvia > Myida > Dreissenidae > Dreissena > Dreissena rostriformis. The sequence continues at coordinate 51,332 of VMBQ01000699.1, read as the reverse complement.
TGTGTGCATTAGTTGTGTTATTGATGGTTTGTTTTGTAAAACATCTTGATAATGTTGTACCTCTTCTACATTTCCAGTGTTAGCGTTAAGAAAGAACTGGCCAGTATCTTACTGAGATATGTTGTCTGAGGATTTGAACACTGCCCCTTCCCTGCCTAACTAAGAAGCTGTTAGCTTACCACATCGACAGCTTGTTTGTGTGTCTGTGTGTCAGTCACGGGGATGACCCCTGGGGGATGTAAACTCAGCCTCAGCACATTCAAGCAGCCTTTGTATATTTTTAGACTATATGATGTTAGATAAATTCAATCAAATTAGTGGATTAAGTATAACTAATAATTCAGTAAACATTTAAACATCAGGATTTAAAACTGGTATAACAAAATGTGTGGATTAATTTTCAAATAATATGAATTAAATGTTATGAAGCATTTTAAGTTTAGACTTGGTTCTAACTTTCAATTAAAAAAAGCTAGTGCAAAATTGTCAAGTTCCATACTGCATTATTATTCTTTTGTTCTTATAATGTTAGCTAACTGTAAGATAAATAAGAAGTGCTTATAAAACAAGTGTGAGTTCAGTGAGCATACCTGTTGTTTATGCAAGGTGCTGCAGTTGGAACCAGGTACAGTCTTCAGGAGCAGGCTCAAATGATGCCAGTTCAGATGTGCAGTGCGTTTGCTGCAATACAGTCTTGTATTTAACTCTTTCAAAGTTCAATATTCAAATGAAACTTGTTAATATGACCATGTTGCTTTAATAATGGTGATTGTTACATATATTGCCGGTTAATTGTTAAATATTTAGCTTTAACAAGACGAGGCACTCTTTGGAACTTTGTCAAGTATATATACCAAGTGAAAGATTAAACACATTGTGTATACACACACACACACTGTCAAGTATATTTACGAAGTGAAAGATTAAACACATTGTGTATACACGCACACACACTGTTAAATCTTACATTTTGGTAGATGGAACATAGAAAACAAGTATTGAGAGGACCATGTGGACATGATCTTTATTACCTTTTCTTTGAAAGATATATCTTGCAATGTGCAGCTTCAGTATTTTAGTGATGTTATTTAATGCAAACTTAGTGAAACCATTTCAACTTTTATTGCTTTCTATTTATTTATAAGCAATTGACACGGTAATTGTTGTGTGTGTGTTGGTTTCTATGTATGAACACTGTTACAATTGTATTACAGTTTTGTTAAGTAGACCTTGTAAATCTTGTTACAATATCTCATAAGGCGTCACCATTGTTAATACATGCAGCACTTGGCTGGATTTTAAGTTATTAGGTAACTTTCTACCATATTGTTGTCTAGCATAATTGTTGTTGTATTCAAAGCTTTGGATTAAATTATTTTCTTTATTATAAAGTATAGATAATATTATTGCAATCCTAATTTTCCAAATTTGTTTAAGAGTGTTGAAAGACCTTCTACAGTTTTGTTTTTGTGCAATGTTAGAATGTGTTACATTAAGTTGAGTTGCAGTATATTCTTGGTTAGCATATTGGTAAATTTGTGGTCAAAATATTATTAACAGTTTTAAACATCTATTCTTCCTGAATTATCGCCATTAGCTTGACACTGTGCATACATTGTAGTGTATATATATATCATATACAATATGATAAATTGATCAAATATATGTTGATATCATCATTCCTTTATGCCGTACGTACAGAACAGAATGTCATTATAATTTTTTTGTTCTCATTTTGAATAAAAGTCATAAAAAAATTCAGTAAAATATGAAGTTATTATTACTTACAGTTCTACATCTGCTTCTACATTTATTCCTCAGAAAACCTGTTCACTATAAATAATTTCATTATAAATGAAAGGTGTATACTGGGTGGTGTGGAAAGTGTGCGCATATTATGTTACATGTATTCTCATTTGCATTTGAGGCATCCAGGCTAGGTTTAAGTCTTTGGTAAGCTAGCTTCACATGAATGGATTGAGGGCTTTAATAAATTTTAGAAATGGCGATGCTTCAGTTTGGGTTCACAATAAGCACAGCATTGAGAGGTGTTTTCCATATGTGTATTGCACAGCCCAGTTATTGTTAATTTGAAATAATCTTTTAAATGTTTAAACTTCCTTCTGATGAATTGTCGTCTTTTGTTCTACTTAAGATTTGCAAGCGCTTGGTTTATATGAAATATAAATTTATTATAATTACAGAGATAAAGTTATGCCAATTACACAATTTATTACTTCTTAATTTTGTGTTTTGGAATTATTAACATTTTTTTGTATTGTGTATGCCCCCTGACAGTGGAATGCATTAAGCATTGCTCTTGTCTGCCCGTACGTCCCAAAACTTGCTTACTCAACTCTTTTTAGCTCACCTGTCACGAAGTGACATGGTGAGCTTATGTGATCGTGTGATTCCGGCGTCTGTCGTGCATGCGTGCGTGCATCCGTCAACAATTTGTTTGTGTAGACAGAAGAGGTCACAATTTTCATCCAATCTTTATGAAATTTGGTCAGAATGTTTATCTTGATGACTCTGGTTTGGGATTGTATTTGGGTCATCAGGGGTCAAAAACTAGGTCACTAGGTCAAATAATAGAAAAACCTTGTGTAGACAATACAGGTCACAGTTTTCATTCAATCTTTATGAAATTTGGTCAGAATGTTTATGTTGATGAAATCTGGATTGGGATTTTTTTTGGGTCATCTGGGGTCAGAAACTAGGCCACTTGGTCAAATCATTTTTTTTTTTAATATTCCTTGAAGTGTATTGTTCGAACAAGGGAAACAACTAATGCATGTACTTTTTCCAAATAAGTGTTACAGCATTTGTCTCCCTTGTAATTTATTTAAATTTTACCAAATGTAATGCTAACTGCAATATATTTGTAATGCATTGTAACAATAAACCTCGGGCAAACAATGAAATTAAGGTTGCATTATCTCTACTTAGTTTTGAATCTGGTTTAAGTGAAAAGTTCTTTCACCTTAAATTGTTGCATATCTTAGATACCCAGGTGAAAATGGTTTTGCATCATGACCAGTGAGGAGTGGTTTGATGGCTATAGGAAGTTTCTCAACAGGAGATAATCCCACATTGCTTATTATGTAACTTGGTCAGAATATTAAAATTTTGGGAGATATGGATCCTGTCAATGAAAAACATGGACGCCATTAGGCGGGCCAATTTTCTTCATGTGGCATTAGTAAAACAATTTGTACCCACTAATCCGGAAACTTTTTCAGAGAATTAAAAAATTATATGAGCCTCCCTCTGTGAAAAGGGGGTTTAATGCATGTGCGTAAAGTAAGCAATGAACAAGGCCTTGTAAAAAAAGGTGAGCGAACTAGGGCCATCTTGGTCCTCTTTTTTAAATGCTGGTTTGATTTTGCTCAAACTTCCACAGCTGTATAGCCTTAATGCATGATCATAATGTTTGTGTTTTCAACTCGTCTTTAACTGATTTCAACAACTAGTCTGAGTTATACTGCTCACCCAGTTGGTGGCATCTGCGTAATGCTCTGGTTAAGGCAAACATGCAACATCTCTATAACCTGTTTCAACTGGTCATTGTAGGAGATCACTTACCAGTTTATTAGAATTTCGCTCTTTAACTCGCGTGATCGAGCATGCAGCTCTCATTGTGAGTTATTGTGAGTTATCGTGGTCACCCTATGTGGGTGGTCGTGTGTCATCAAAGTTTAGCTTGTTAACACTCTAGAGGCCCCATTTTTCATCCTATTTGATGTAAGTTGGTCAGAAAAAATTTCTTTACAATATCTAGTCCTAGTTTGAACTCGGTCACTAGTTCAAATCTTAGAAAAACCTCATAAGCCTCTTAGAGGAAAGATTTTTAATCCAATTTTGAAGGACTTGGTCAGAATATTTATCTTGACAGTATCTAGGACAAGTTCAAATCTGGGTCATGTGCGTCTAAAAAGTAGTTTTAATTAACTGATACTTCTCTATAAACCACCGGAAAGCATAAAATAAAAAAAATAGATTTTTATGCCCCCGCATATAGTGATCGCATTGTCCATTTGTCTGTCTGAAATTCCGTCACACTTTGTGTTTAGGTTTCGAAAAATGTGGAAAAAAACTTTGCGTTTAGGTTTAGAAAAATGTGGAAAAGGGGGCATATGTCATCGTATGGTGACAGGCTTGTTTTAAATTAAAACTTTAAAAATCTTATCATCTGAAACCACAAGGATTTAATATTTTGTGTGCAACATAATTCATCCTCTTATTTGTTGAAATCATTGGGTCACATAATATATATAGACGTAAATACTAAATATCGTAAAAAAATATTCCTCTCTGAAACCAGGAGGGTCAGGGTTTGAATATTTGGTGAACAACATCATATGGTGGTCCTCTAGCAACTTAGTTCCCATCTTTCCCATGTTGTAAAAATTGTCTGCACCCTTTGGGTTACTTGTTTTCTTTATATGTAAATAGTTATGATCTCCTATGAGACCTTAGGCGCAGAGGTTTGGTACTTGACATGTACCATCGTATATTGGTCCTCTACCAAGATGGTTCAAATCATGCCCCTAGGATCAAAATATACCTCACCCTTACTTGTTTTTCTTATAGGTATATAGTGAAAACCTAACAATATTCTCTGACACCCTTAGGCTCATACTCTTGGGGTTTAAATTTGGCCCCTCCCTGGGGGTTACTTGTTTCACTAATATGTGTATAGTGAAAACTTTAAAAAATCTCTGAAAGTGCAAGGCTCAGAGTTACGTATTTGAATTGTACCATTGTACAATGGTGGTCTTCTAACAAGTTTGTTCAAGTCATGCCCTCGGGGTCAAAACACTAGGCATTGATTCTCCACTAAACCTGCAAATAGTTCTTAATTCTGTCCCAGGAGTATAGTTTCCTGTGAAGGCTGTTGCAAAACATGTTTACTTCTTTATAATTTACCAGAGTATCATTATGTACTCAAAGCATATAATAAATGATCCTATTCATGTCATATATCCGAAAATTCAACCATGCAAAGGTGCTGTGAATCCAATTTTGTAGTGTCCCTCAGCGCTGATGCACACATTGCTGTTGGTTTTACACCATTTTCTCTAAAGCATAGGATGAAGAAACCCATTAAAATTATTGAATGCAGTTTAGATGACTTAATAAACGCATTTTATTGTTGGAGAATAGCTCATCTGAAAAAATATATCAACTGAAAGCATGTTCCTCAAATACTGAACAGATACGTTACCAAACATCAGAGTTATCTGAATAACAATAGCATGACCCAAATAATTATTAAAATTATGTTTTTTAATTTACATCATATCATATTTCATCATACAGAAATAAATTTTAATACTGCAAGCTTTGAAAAGCAAGCACATTGTCCTAAAGGCAAAGGAGTATGTGTTATTCTTTAAAATCGGAACAGATACATTACCATCCTTTTTCACTGTACAGAATGTATCCTCACCACAATATAGATATTGGGTCTCGTATAAGTAACTTTTAAATGTATTCTTTCCAAAACTGATCAGATATGAGAAATCTGTCAAGTATTTTTGGAGCACCTGATGTAATATAATGTTTGGTAAACAGATACGGTACGAACAGATACGTTACCGACTTTTGCTAGTTGAGACTCATTTGATAACAATGGGCGATATCCAAGTGATTTTATATCAGCAAAGATGCCATGTGTCAAGCAAAACTGCTGGATGGTGTTTTGACCAACATTTCATTTTCTGGATCGAAATATGAATCTGCGAGAGTCTGGAATACCAGGTCAATTGGAGATTGTTGCAAATTCTGTTGAGATTAGCAAATAACCATTATTTAAGGTTTGATTATCCATGTTCTGTAATAAGGGTATAATATTGTGTTGATATATTTATAATATGGAAAAAATCGAATAGAAATATTCTGTAATTTTCTAATTTAAGTCTATTCCATTCTTGGTAACGTATCTGTTTCATAGTAACGTATCTGTTTAACAACAATTCCTGATTTCTTATTAGAAGCTAGGTCAAATCTGCTTTTCAAATATGTGAAACATGTTTTGTTATAATAAATATCTTAGTATGAGGTCATAAATAACCGTTTTGGTATGTTTGGAGCTCAAATATGTATAAAGTATTAAAATCTATAGCAAAGTGATATTCATCATTTCAGGGTTCATGCCAAAATCAAACCCTGCGAATTAAAAATGTACAAAACATGCTACTTCCGTCACATAATTGATTGGTCAAATGTGTTAAAACTGTTTCTATGTGTTTTAATATGTTTATGTTCAGAATTTAACATAGATTTATATCTTGCAGATGAAATAAACAGATACGTTACCGTCTCTTGTCATTGATTTAGGCACTGTTGTATAAAGATGTGAATTAAAATTACATCCCTGCCTATTTGTGATGTAATCCTAGTAAGGAACATCAGTAGTTTAATCAGCTAATATGCATTGCATTGATAAATATTGGGTTTGGAATAAATAAACCTAATCAATAAGAATCACTTTTTTAGTACAAGTTCATACCCTGTATAGAACTTAAATATTTCATTAAAAATCTCTAATGGAGCTTCACGTTATACAATATTTTAGTACTAATTTGCTGTGAGAATGTTAATCAGTCGTTAAATCAGGTATACTAATGCTTTTGTAATCAATATACACCTTCAAACGAAAATAAACGTATGTAACGTATCTGTTCTGCATAAAACTGCAACTTCTTTCAACATGAGTAAAGAGAATTTCAGTTAAAGGTTAGGTGAACCAGTATGTGTTCCATGTTATACATACATTGACCTTCCGTAAAAAGTTGTTTTCGGGGCGTATGTGCATACTTTAGTTTTGAGCTCTGCCTCAATCTAATTTGCTGATTTAGTGGAGAATCAATGTAGGGTTACTTGTTTTCATTTTATTTATACGGTAAACAAATATCTGAAACCGCAAGGCCTGAGGTTTGGTATTGGCTTGTAACATCGTGACCCTGAGGGGATACTTGTTTTCCTTATGTTTTTATATAGTGAAAAAAAAATTGTCTTCACCTTTAAGGAGGTTTTGTAATATTTGTATTTTGCATCGTATGGTTGATAAAAGTCTCATTTGAAACAATAAGTTGCAGAGATAATGTGTTGGCACCGTTTTTTTTTTCTCAATTTGCAAATCTTACTAACACATTTTGCAACTTTACAAAACAATTATTATTTGCACCGTTTGCAAATCTTACACATTAAATTATTTCTAGTTCCGTTTGCAAATCTTACAAATAAAATTATTGTAAGCACCGTTTGAAAATCTTACAAAGAACATAGTTTTAGCACTGTTAGCAAATCCTACAAATACCATTATTTTTAGCACAGTTTGCAAATCTAACAAATAAAATTATTTCTAGCAACATTTGCAAATCTTACAAATAAGATTATTTTAGCACCGTTGCAAATAATACAAAGAAAAATTATTTTTAGCACTGTTTGCAAATCTTACAAATAAAAATAGTTTAGCACCGTTTGCAAATCTTACAAATAAGATTATTTTAAGCACTGTTTGCAAATGTTGTAAAAGAACATAATTTTGGCAATATTTGCAAAATTATTTCTAGCACCATTTAAAAATCTTACAAATACATTTATTCTAAGCACCGTTTTGAAATCTTACAAATAAAATTATTTCTAGCACCGTTTGCAAATCTTACAAATAACATTATTTTTAGCACCGTTTGAAAATCTGACATTTTTTTTAATTTTAAGCACCGTTTTGAAATCTTACAAATTAAATTATTTCTAGCACCATTTGAAAACCTTTCAAATAACATTATTTTTAGCATCGTTTGAAAATCTTACTTATACAATTATTTTTAGCACGATTTGCACATCTTATAAATAAACAATTTATTGCACCTTTTGCAAATCATTCCAATGGTTTATTGCACCGTAGCAAATCCAGCCTACGATTTTTGTTAGCACCTTTTGCAACATTTACAAATACATTTTTTTTGCACTGTTTGCCACGGTGCCTGTGACTTTTTAAGATTTGTGTTGGGAGAATAAAGAGGGACCCAGTTAACATTTTTAAGGACGTCTTTTCAAATATTTCACCATTTTTAATGGGATCAAGTGGAGAGCGCGCTCATTCGTGAGATTTTTCTATAGCTATCATGATTTTTTTTAACAAATAAGTATTTTTTCAGTGAAGTGCAACCGCGCGTTTGTAATATGAAGTCCCCACACTGATCCGACGTTTTTCTAACTGTTCAAACACGCGGTTGCACTTTACTGAAAAAATACTTATTTGTTTAAAAAAATCATAATGCCATTTGCAACTCTTATATAGGGGATTATTCATTGCACCGTTTCCAACAATAACGAAAAAAAAAACCTATTGAAACGTTTCCTTAAAATAAAAATCAACAAAAAAAATGCACTTTTATTAATTATTCTTATTGCACTGTTTGCTATCTTAACATATATTTTTATTGCAAACTCTAATTTAGGTTTTCAAAGTTTTAGACTTCTGCATCATTGCAAACTTTGGCATCATCGTCCAGCCATAGTAACGTCAAATACATTTCAAAGTTGCGAACCATGGCCAGGTTATAGTAACGTCCAATGCATATCATCATATGGCATCATCATCCGTCCGTAGTAACGTCAGATAAATCGCAGCTGAGTTTGGCATCATTGACATCATTGTGGCCAAGCAAAGAATAGAACCCACTATTCTTGGATTTGTAGGCAAACGCCCTACCAAATGGATCACAGGTCAAATCGTTGACAACATATCAAGTTGTAACAAACTCAGACCAGCTTCTCCACCCTCGTAGTGGTATGCATTAATAAACACACTTTGCTGTTTCACTTGAATCAAAAGCAAACAGGCAGTACTTCACGTGTTTCAACTCATTCTTGATCATACCAGCGCCAGATACACAAATCAGGGAATCCCTTTCTTCCTGTCATCTGGTACAGACATTATACATTGAAGGATATAAACTCACATTTTCCTAACTACCGGTACTTTTGGAATGATACCCGTGCCGATTAAATTTGGAAAATAAGCATACTTTGCAACCAAACTGGAAATTTCATTAAGAAATAAAATATTTGCACACACATACATTTTGGGATATTTTCAGATTAAGAAAAGAATAAATGTTGTATATTTAAATAGTGATTATTGCTTTTGTATGTAAATTGACAATATACAGGTTTGGTGAATTGGTGTTTTACAGGTTATGTCAAATGTCTGTTACTAAATGTAATGAAGTAGTATTTTTATTGCGAAACAAACACTGGGTGTGTGCTTGGATTACCAGTACATTGAATACATATGTATTATAAGCCTACGGTAATGCATTCATAAAAAAATTAACGTTGACCAAATCATTTGTTGGGATCGTAAAGACATGGATTGGTCAACCCACGCGAAATCAACTAAATTTATATCCTTCAAATATTGATGATTTTACAGTATTTTATTAAAGCATTAACACAGTGGTCCTACTATTTTACACATAAAACAGCCTAGAGTCTCATTATCAAAGAGTGAATATCTATGAATACTTTATTATACTTTATACACTACACCCTCCTGTTTAAATATAAAATTGTTAATGAATGTAATTTAAAAATAAAATAACAAGAGGGCCAAGATGGCCCTAGATCGCTCACCTGTGAAATGAGCTTGCCCAGTGGCATGATTTGAACAATCATTGTCACATATCAAATATCAAAGCTGCCTGCTTTGTGGTTAAAGATAAACAAGGTTTTTCAAGCTTTGACCTGGTGACCTAGATTTTGACCCCACATGACCCAAATGTTAAACTTTGCCTAAATATTGCCCTAACAAACTTCCTCCTAAAGTATCATCATTATTGAATCAAACATTACGGGCACTTGAGTGTTTACAAGGTTTTTGTAAGATTTGGACCTCGTGACCCAATGTCAAACTTTGCCTAGATATCATCAAGAAAAACATCCTGGTCAAGTAACATCATTATTGGACCAAAACTATGGCCTCTAGTGTGCTTACAAGGTTTTTGTAAGATTAGACCCCATGACCTAGATTTTGTCCCCACATTACCAAACGTCAAACTTAACCTAGATATTGTCCAGACAAACATCCTGGTCAAGGGCCATCATTATTGAACCAAAACTCTGGCGTATGGAGTGTTTACGAGATTTTTGTAAGATTTGGCCTGGTGACCTATATTTTGACCCCTCATGACCAAACATCAAACTTTGCTCACAAAAATAAATATTATGACCAAGATTCAATAAATCTGAAACAAAATTGTGACCTCTAGAGCGTTTACAAGGATTTTGTATAATATGATGCAAATTATGACAATCTAAGGGCAATAATTCTGGCATTTATTATGCAATTTTGCTCATTATCAAACTTTACTGAGATCTTGTGGCCATATAGCTTCTCAGCAACTTTGATAAAGAATGCTTGAGAAATGTGAATGTAAGAGTGTTTACAAACCAAATGTGGACAGACGGACGGACGACGGACAAAGAGCGATCCTAAAATCTCACCTGAGCAATCAGGTGAGCTAAAAAGTGTGTTTGTTTTTCACCGATCTAAGCCATTTCTTACTGTCCGAGATATCGATAAACCAATGTCTTGACTAAATTTCACAATGATTAGGCGAAAAATGTGACTTCTAGAGTGTTCCCAAGGTTTTTATATATATAGGATCTGACATGAGTTGTCATATCATACCATATTTTATTAAACGAGTTCAGGAATTTTGTTAGTAAGCGAGCCTTTGGCGAGCTTACTAACGAATTTCCTGGACGAGTTTAATAAAATATGGTATGATATGACAACGAGTGTCAGATCTTTTTTATCACATGCTTTTAAAATAAATAAAATACATCTTAATTGACCAAACAAATGCTGATAGATCTAAAAGTTGTTTACTATCGTGACGTCATTTCATGTTGACGACGTCATTTCACCAAAATAAAGCCATGCGATTGGTTAGTTATTGATTCTGTAGCCAATGAAAACGCTTAAAAATGTTGTATTACACATGTGTAATATAAAAATATATGTAATGGTTATATTACATGGGAAACAAGTTATAGCATGTGATAAAGTCATATAAGAAAAACTGCCCCACCCCCCTGGCGGCCATGTTTTGTTACCACTCGGGGAAATTTTCAAACTCATCTGAGATATAAATAAACCCAATGTTTTCACCAAGTTTCATGATGATTGGCAAAAAATGTGACTTTTAGAGTGTTCACAAGCTTTTTTTACTATATAAATATAATGAAAATGCGCCCCCCCCCCTGGCAGCCATGTTTTTCAACAGACCGTCACCATTTTCGAACTCAACTCTCGTATCTAAGAAACAAATGTTCTGACCAAATTTCATGAAAATTGGGCCAAAAATGTTACTTCTAGAGTGTTCACATGTTTTCACTATATACATATAGAGAAAACTGCCCCGCCCACTGGCCGCCATGTTTTTTCACCGATCTTGACCATTTTCGAACTCGTACGAGATATCAATGAAAACCAATGTTTTGATCAAGTTTCATGATGATTGGGCAAAAAATGTGACTTCTTGACTGTTCACAAGCCATTTTTACTATGTAAATATAAGGAAAACTGCCCCGTCCCCCTGGCAGCCATGTTTTCAACGGATCGGAACCATTTTCGAACTTAACTAACATATCTAGAAAGCAAATGTTCTGACCAAATTTCATGAAGATTGGACCAAAAATGTGACTTCTAGAGTGTTCACATGTTTTCACTATATACATACATGTATAGAGAAAACTGCCTCGCCCCCTGGTGGCCATGTTTTTTCACCGATCTGGACCATTTTCAAACTTGTCCAAAATATTAATAAAACCAATGTTTTGACCAAGTTTCATGATGATTGGGCAAAAATTGTGACTTCTAAGAGTGTTCACAAGGTTTCTATATAGCCGAATAAGGAAAACTGCCCTGCCCACAGGCTGCCATGTTTTTCAACGGACCCGAACCACTTTTAAACTTAACCAACATATCATTAAGACAAACATTTTGACATAGTTTTCACATAGTTACATGAAGATTTCGCATGTGTTTACAAAGTTTTTCTTTTTTTTTCACCTAGTGACATAGTTTTTGCCCCAGCATGACCCAGTTTTGAACTTGATCGAGGTATCATTGGGACAAATCTTCTGACCAAGTTTCATGAAGATCGGACAAGAAATGTTGCCTCTAGAGTGTTTACAAACCAATGTGGACGGACGACGGAAGGACGGACAAAGACCGATCCTAAAAGCTCACCTGAGCAATCAGGTGAGCTAATAAAAAGGTGTAAAATGTAGATATAGTACATGAAATTCTTTCCATCTTATTACATAATCTTTACTTGACCAAAACAAGTTGTTTTTCTATAGTTCTAAGAAATCACAAATATTGCTTCATTTTCTCTTTCATATAAAGCCAACAGGGTTTTTAAGTGAAATATTATGTAAACACTCTTTAACTTCTAAATTTATTAAGCAGATTTTGTTTATAAAATGTTTTTATTCTAATCTGTTTTGTATCCTGCTGCTTTTGTTTGCTATATTCTTTAAGTACTCCAATAATCAGTATGTGAAATATATCACAAAATCTACCAAACTAGAAATCATGAATTAGTCTTATTTAGAGTTATGATATTACGCTTCATTTCATCTTTCATTACTTGAAATTTGAACTCGATTCATTGGGTCCTATTATATTCTGATTACACAAAAAATATTTTTCTTTATAAGTTTATGTTGCAAGTATACAATTTACGTCAAATATCACCTAAATTTTTCATATAGAATCTTGTCCCCCTTTTCAAATATGTACGTAATACATAAAATTAATAAGTATGATCTTATTGAACTTTTTTAGTGAAAAATGTCCCTCCGCAAAGATTTAACTTTGTACGAGAAACTCTTTCTTTAACCTTGGCACAAATATTGAACTCTAGTTTAGATTCCTATATAGAGATGCAAAAAATCAGCTTTCATTAAGTGCTGACACCTCTCAGAGTTGTTCCTCTTAAGTTCTTTCTCTAAAAAATAAGAAACAATCCAAATATAAAAGGTTTAACAGTTAAATGATGTAGAACATAAACTTTCACAGACCATGCAATACATTTTCTTAATGAATCACTGCATACTCTTACAAACTTTTAAATGTAAATTTTGTCAAAACTATAGCAGTATGGATTGGTAAAAAAAATCAGTTCTGAAAGCTAAAAAAAAAGATAAAAATTTAGTGGAATCAGAAATACTTTCATGTTAGGTATACACGTTCCATAAGGTTTTCAATTTTAATTACAGTGAACAAATACCCAAGCATCTATTCTACCCGCTGGATTAAAACAGGTTTACTTTATGTAAGTTATGTGTTTAATAATTAACAGGGACTTCTTAAAACTAAACAAAATAAATGAAAAGTATAGCCGGGAAAAAGATTTTTTGCTACAGATAAATTTGATATCAACATTGGTGAAAGCTACAAACAACATGCACACATGTAAGGACAGTTCAACATGCACACATGCAAGGACCGTACATTCAGACTACAAAGAACATGCACACATGCAAGGACCGTTCAACATGCACACATGCAAGGACCGTTCATTCAGACTACAAACAACATGCACACATGCAAGGACCGTTCAACATGCACACATGCAAGGACGGTTCATTCAGACTGATTGGTGAAAGCTACAAACAACATGCACACATGCAAGGACCGTTCAACATGCACACATGCAAAGACCGTTCATGTAGACTGATTGGTGAAAGCTACAAACAACATGCACACATGCAAGGACCGTTCATTCAGACTGATTGGTGAAAGCTACAAACAACATGCACACATGCAAGGACCGTTCATTCAGAATGATTTCAAGATCTTTCTCAAACCTGAAGCAAGGGCAAAAATAATGTAGGAAATTATTAACAACACGGAAAAAAGTTTATCCATAAAACTTAAGTGGCCATGTAAAATAAATTTTGATATACCGGTAACTGAAAATGAATGGAAGAACATTTCCCCCCCCCCCCAATTAAGATAAGTACATGTATATGATGTTTTTAATACAATTGGTTTCAGTATAAAATAATTTAAAGAATACTAGGGGCAAATTACTTACTTTAAAAAAATGATATACACAAACTCACCTACATGCTCCATCATTCATAGTAGCAATGATACATGTATACACAAACTCACCTACATGCTCTATCTTTCATACACAAACTCACCTACATGCTCTATCTTTCATAGTAACAAACTCACCTACATGCTCTATCTTTCATACACAATCTCACCTACATGCTCCTATCTCACCTACATGCTCTATCTTACCTACATGCTCTATCTTTCATAGTAACAATGAAACTATCAAGCATATGAGCATATTTTCTTGATTTGTTCTTTGTTAACGAATATTATTAAACATATTTTCCCCACTTTTTTATTCAATTTTCTTATTTGTTATTCTGACAAAAAAATAATGTTAGGAATCATGTATTATTTATGCAAAGTTGTTCATACATACATGTAAAATGTAAAGCACAGCGTTTAAAATGCAAGAATTTATATAAGAACACAACATGAACTCTAAAAAAAGCATTGCTGTTTTACAAAAAATGGAGAGCTTTAATTAGATTGGAATGAGACTTTGCAGGGTTTTTTGGCCCGATTTTATAGCCGAATAACGGCTATGTTCCCAATNTTAATTATCGTTTACATAGGCATGCTAAGATATATGTACAACAATACGGCTACAGTTCACGCACGATTTCGATCAAACAGACGTCTCTTTATAGTTGTAGGTAATGCAATATCAAGAAAATGTAAACCGCAAAATTAATTGGATGTCTTTTTGTACAGTTTCGATATATTTTAGAGGCATATATGAATTGCTAGGCATTCTCAAATGCAACATTCAACCAAGTCGGAACACAATTTATGATTAACTTTGATATTATGCGTTTTCTTTATAAATTTAACAGAAGAGATGTGCGTACATTAACATGCTTATTTTTGTTTATAATTAAATTGATCCATAGCACAAAGGTGTGTCTCAAAGACAGTTATATATATAACAAAATTATACTGCTACTCAGGCTACTTTACGGTACATTCTTTCAGATTATTATCGAAAATATGATACCTTGTTATGTATTTGCCATTTTGTCGTTTTGAGGGGTTTGTTTTGAAATTTCAAGTGAACGCATACAATGCAAAAAGAAGTATGTTTTTGTATTTGAACATATACCAGGGGTAACTGTATTATTGCTTTAAACACGAGTGCAAGCGGTTTTGACGAAGTGTTACAGGGGTGTACTCTAAATATGAATAGTTCGCAAAAGGAACATCCAAAGCAACACATTCATGGAACAATAAACTTTAAAAACCAAATATCGGTTAAATATGTCATTAAATTGGCTGGTCACTTACATTCAAGGGATATGATATTATAAGTAGGCAATTTTTTAATTTCATAGGAAAAGTTAATATGGATAATACAACACCATACCGTTTGGAGTTTAATGTAAATTTCAGTTTAAGAAATATCCTTATAGCAGTTTCAGTTTCTGTTTATTGGCAAAATCAGCAAATGCATGCCTTTGGCCACATAGTAAACAAATATAAATAAAGATGACCACACAAATGAAATTCTAAACAAAAATCATTTCACATAAATGGATAATTAATGAATACGTGAATACATGATACATAATTGGTTTTCAACGTTAACAAGAAACAACATAGTAGCTAGCTAGCAAGGTAATCATTTCTTTTTAACATAGCATTGTAAATAAATTTGGAAATATTTCTTAATTTTATAGAGTTAGGACTTGACATCATAGATACGAACTTGTTGACAGTATAAAACGATTGGTTTACAGTATACTTAATTCTTAGATCTTGACCAAGCGTACAAATACATAAGAAGTGCTATTCTGTTTCAACCATGTTACTGTTACACCGTTTGCATTTTCCGTTTTCTCTATGAATGTTATTGTATCTTCCAGTTTCAATTTCTAAAGAATGAGCGCTAAGTCTGAATCTTGTTAGAGCTTTTCTATGGCAATCATTATCAACACATTCCAAATATTTTGCAAATGTATTATCCTTTTTAAATTTAACATAATAATATAATTTACTTTGCGAATTTATCATATCATTCCATGACTGGACATATTGATCTCGAAGACGTTGTTTAAGTTTTTAGATAATGGTCTGTTATGTTAACATGTTCATGCAATACATAGCTAAAGCCTAAATTGTCAATAAAGTCTTTGATAGCAAGCAATGCATACACAGAAACAAAATAACCATGGCAGTGTAAGACGAATTCAACGTTTGATAGAATCAACGACATCGGCTGATCAGTAACATGACAGTGGTTTAGAATGAGGTGGCACTTAATAATTTGTGAAAATCTACTTGTACAGAAAACACCTATTGTGTTTACCTTTGACTTTTATTAATACCGAGTAAATTGTGAAACCTTTGAAAAAATTAATAAAACATTTATTATAATTACATGGTATTCTATTAATACTATCAATAAATCTCAAAAAGTATCAAGTCGATTGTATCGTATGATAAGTCCGATATTTTTTTTTAATTTATTCTTAAAATACACAGACTATTTTGAGAAATAGATGCTCGGCGAGAGAATCCTAACCATTCGCCAAGGCTTGTAGCTACAGTTTGCTAAGCCTCGTTAAATAAACATATCCGTATTCAGCACTGAGCTGGTATTCTATACATATTGATCTTTAGATGACATCTACGTTGTGATGCAAATGTTTGTAGCATGAACACGTCTCGAGGTCAATAATGTCTCGCATGCAAATAAATCTAAATATAACGGCCATTAAACGGACCTAATTCAATTGTAATGCCATTAAATTGTATTCCTGGCGTGTAACGTTTAACGAGGTCCCAACGAAGTATTGATTCCTTTATTTCTGTTATTGATCACTCAGAGATTTAATCAGGCATGTTTTCAATATGTCGTCTGGTATTATAGAGTATTGATCAAATGTATCACAATAGCTTTCCATGGACGTATGTCGTTTATGCCATAGCCATGTTCAGCAAAGTCTAATGCGTTCATGTTTGAATGAAAGGGAATAACGAAACTCCATACCATTATCAGAAGAAAAATTATGTATGACACGTATTTTTCGTTTATTTAACGTAAGTAACCAATCGCATGTACATGGTACCACATTCAACTCGCCATAAAAATAAACATGAGTTAATATGGGGTCACCTTATTTGAAATGACATGCAATACATTGGGTGCTTAAACCGGCTGAATGACAAGCCAAACCTCACATTAAACTCCGAATTCATCATTATTATAACATGTGAAAAACAGTTAACCTAATATCATTTTTGTTCTAATAAAAATATCTTAAGAAAGAACTTTTGAAATAGATTTTAATAAAATGTAGTTAATTAAAGGCCCCATATTCACCATAGCAACACAATAACAACTTCCTAAGGCATTAGGAAATGAGATAAATACAAATATCAACTATATTTATTCGTGTTAACACGATTTGGAAAAGAAACATCATATCGAACAAACCATTGATATGCATAATCTATTTTAGGATGTCGTAAGGCAGGGTGTTACAGTATAAAGAAGTGAAACTCCAGTTGTAACAATCCCGTTTAAATCGTGTGGGTGTATATTCAATTACTAATGCACACATACCGTACTATTACTTAACAAAATTCTTACAAACTGTTGTGTTATGCATAATATTAACATTGTGGACACGGCTAACCGTTTCGCTAGCATAATGCTCTCAGCTAGATACCACGTGTTCATGTACAATTTTCGTGCTCGTATGTCGTGTACATGTACAAAGATACAGTGTCTATACACATATTAAGTATTAAAACATCAAGAAATCGGTTGTAAAGCTATGTATATTATATTAAAATAAAATTATAAATAAAATATATTACCATACATGAAGTTATTTTTATTAACTAAAACATACCATTTTTTTAAAGAAGTAACTGCTACATAAAATGTACATGTTATGAAACTATTCAAGTATAGACCGGATAAGTTGTTTGGATAAAAAAAAATCCAATACGATACTACTGTATAAGTAAATATTATGTCGTTATATTATGCATTATGAAAAACTTTGTTTTAGTAATTCGTGCAAATAGAATTCATCGTTTGAATAATAAAAAACTACATAAACTCTGAATGACAATTCGCTTTGATCTTAAAGTTAAACACTGGTACAAATAAAATTTGTCATTTAAAAAGAAAATTATACTACTTTAAAAGAATTTAAGGTCATGTTTGGCTTCCATATACGTTGATTGATTTAGGGATAAACAACCGTTGTTGTTTTGAAATCTTATTTTATTTACAAACAAAGCAATATGAAATGCAACGTCGTGGAGAAGACAATAGTAAAATACTAAAAAAATAATAATAAAATATTTAATGGATTATTTGGAAGAACCAAAGAAATTTTCCAGTTCACTTGACGCATGGTTAGTCTTATTAAGGTAAATTCATTCATTTAACAGTATATCCGGTTATTTTACGGCGCACATGTGTTTTATGTGTGTCTTTGCTATTAATGGCAACGACACGATGCAATTGATAAATCAGTCGTTAAATAACATGAATATAAGAAGTTTTCTTCGCTAAAACCCATTTAATTGACGACGAACATTTTAATAATTTATTGCATATAATATTCTCCGTAATAATGTTATACACGGTGAATAGTTAATCAATATTAACATCGCATACCTTTGTTATTGAATTCCAATCGACGGATTCCATGAGCCGATAAATACACCTCTGACATTTTCAGAATCAACAGTGCTTTCAGCGGGCGCGTCAGCCCGTAAATGATCAGCTATATTCGATTATTATTAATGTTTATTTGTCTCTGTGTTATGATACACACGGAAATTAAAATTAATAATTTGAAGTGCACAAAGAGGTGGAAACGTTATTCATAACATATTGATCATTCTGTGCACAACAGACCCACCGATGTCTGGTTTGTGAGGAATACTTTATTATAAATAAATGTACACAACTACTGATTATTCTCGTATGTTCATTTTAAGCTCATATGTTTGTTGAAAAACAAATATGAGCTATTGTCATCACCTGAGCGTCGGAGTCGGCGTCGGCGTCGGCAATGCGTCCGGTTTAGTTTTTTGTTTAGGTCCACTTTTCTCATTAAATATTAAAGCAATTTCATTTAAACTTGTTACACTTACTTACTATCGTGAGAGGACTTAGCAGGCGAAGTAAGATAACTCTGGCTGGCATTTTGACAGAATTATGTGCCCTTTTTATACTTAAGAAAATTGAAAATTTGGTTAAGTTTTGTGTTTAGGTCCACTTTATTTCTAAAGTATAAAAGCTATTGTTTTCATACTTGCAACACCCACTAACTATCATAAGTGGACTGTGCAGGCAAAGTAATGTAACTCTGACTGGCATTTTGACAGAATTATGGCCCCTTTCATACTTAGAAAATTGAAAATTTCCAAGTTTTGTGTTAAGGTCCACTAAATTCCTTAAGTATCAAAGCTATCGCTTTCATACTTAAAACAGTTACTTACTATCATAAGGGGACTGTGCAGGCAAAGTAATGTAACTCTGACTTGTATTTTGACAGAATAGTGGCCCCTTTTATACTTAGAACATTGAAAATTGGGTAAAGTTTTGTTTTTGGTAAACTTTAATCCTAAAGTATTAAAGCTATTGCTTTCAGATTTGGAACACTTGCCAACTATCATAAGGGGACTGTGCAGGCAAATTTATGTAACTCTGACTGGCAATCTGACATAATTATGGACCTTTTTTGATTTAGTAACTTTGAATATTTGGTTAAATTTTGTGTTAAGATCCACTTTACTTCTAAAGTATCAAGGCTNCCCAAGACACCCCCCCCCCCTACATTTTTGTGTCTTTTTTTCATTTTTGAAAGATAATGAAATCAATAACCACCCCCCATCAATTTTGCTAACATTGCCATATCTTTTTATTTATAATCAGATTTGATTCATACTTTGACAAATAGATGAGCGTCTGCATCGCTAGGCGGTTTTCTTGTATAAAAGACTGTGTGGAACGAATGACGCCCGAAACGGAATTCATGTTTTGTGTGTTGCAGCCAGCCGCATGTAGGCTTCAAGACGCAGCCATGTACGCTCGTCAGCAGTTCGATATTATCCAGTGTAAACTGTGCAGCAACATCTACACCGACCCCAGACTGTTGGCATGCCTTCACAGCTTCTGCCATGGCTGCATTAAACGGTAAAATATGTTTGCTATCTGTTCTCTTTGTATTAAATAGTCTTTGTACTCTCTGTGTATTAACATGCTTTAACTAGCATACCTGAATTTGTGAAAGCATATGTCAACCCAGTTACCGATCATTAAAGTTTAGACCAAAGAAAACGCAAAAGGCTTACATCAGGCAGAAATGCAACTGTTGTCCGGTACTAAATGTGTACAGTCAGTCAGAACTGCACAATGTGTATAAACAGTAATACTTGGCGAGGGTATTTGCAATTATTCTGACAAGTTTGTTTTACTGTGTCTATTAAGGATATATGGGTTATGGCTTATAACATTATAGGATAACCCCTTTGTATTTCCATTAATATGATTCATGCCATTAACAATATAAACATTAAAGAATACATTTTCTAACTCTCAAAAGTCACCTTTTCATTCTTATCCAAATGTTTCGTATTTGTATATAACCAGCTACATTACGGAGAGTTCGAGTCTTCCAAATGCCGTCATCCAATGCCCACTATGTCAGGAGGAGACCCATTTGGTCAATTATCTAGAAGGACTTGTCCAAAACACGCTACTGAACAAGTAACGACAACATTATCGCTTAAGATTAGAATTTAACATCTTAAAACATTCATGGTAATAACCTTGCAAATGCTCAAATACTTGTTAATAAAATGTGTATGCCGAAGACTATCATTTTCCTAATAGGTGAAATTTAATCTATCTAGTTCTATGTAAACAATATGTTTAACGATGGTAAACTGGTTTATACGTGTTGTGGGCAAAATGTATTTAAATATGAATATGCATTGTATATATAAATAGTTCATGTTGACTGAACAGACGTATACATTATCAACATGTGTTTGAAATATATACACACAACAACATCATTTTGAAGAACAATCAATTTAGACAGGAAATAAATATATTTTAGAAACAATATCACATGGCAAAGGATAATATTTTTCACTACAAAACGCCAAAAGTTGTGTGAGATAAGTTGTCGGCTTTCCAAAAGAACAATATTCTACAATTTTAGGTTTATTGAACAAACGCATAAAGACACGACGAGTATCGTTGCTAGCAATGAGGTAGTGAAGATGTCGCATGAGACACTCAGTGAAACAGAGAGGAAATGTCCTGAGATCGTCGCCAGCATACAGGACATTGCAAATATCGCAGGGCACATTGTGGCAGACAACAAACCAAGATTTGGACAGGTAGGTCGATATTTACATCTGATAAAAATGTTTACAATTTAGTTAGTATTGTCACATATTTGTCTTTACAAAATACGCTAACCAGAACGACATCACAACACCAAGTACATACATCCTATAATGATTAATTGAAACTAATGCAGATGACTAATGAGTAGACGCATAGCACATTTTACATCAAAACTCATTACTCAAATATTTCACTCCTTGCTAAGTTATATTATTTAGAGGACTGTGTTGCTAATTCGACAATTTCACTGTATAATAATTACCGTAGCTTCTATTGTGTCATTTCGAATGCAAGTGACGTTGCTACAGCAAAAGCCAAACAAGACGTCAAGGCCAGGACTACACAACTTCAGTTCAGGGCTATGGACCTGGTACAAAGCATCGACAGTGTCAACGAAACAGTGAAAGACTATGTAGACAAGAAAGTGGAACTTAAGGAGGCGATAAAACACCGGTCTCTAGAAATACAGGACGCAGTCCGAACGATCGAAAGGCGACTTATCAGTAAACTGGAAAACAGGGAGAATGAAAATGCTGCGAGGGACGAAGCATTTAAGGTCAAGAACAAACTGCACACCATTTTAAGATCTAATCTTACAATGGTGGACTTTCTTAGGCTATTGACGGATTATGGAGATAAGAAGGACTTAGGGTTATACAGCGAAATTATTCAAGAACGTGAACACAAACTTTTCTCTGTTCCAGTTACCGTCAGCGCGTGCAGTTACATCTTCGAAAACTGCAATACGGATATTCAGAGTGAAATTGAAAACCTATTTGGGAGTTTGTCGGAGGTGACTTTAGACAATGTCGTTTGGAATCCTCATAAAGCGGTTACTATGAATTACTATGAGAATAACGATCCAGAGCCGGAGCTCTTGGAAAGTGACACAGCGGATGATTTGCGGAACTCACGAACTGTTGATGCTGCTCATCATGATGTTGCCCCGGACATGCATCAGGCTAGCTGGAGACAATCAGCTGGAAGTGGTTCGCGAACTGGTAGAGGCAAGCTACTGCAGAAGTCCATGTCATTCGACATACCTTCCCCCAGTCCGTTTCATTACATCACAAGCGCAAACCAACCATTATACGACAGAGCAATATTTAATTCTAAAAACAACGCATCGGGCCAAGATTTCCAAATTCTGAACGAGAAAGACGGTGGGATAATCCCATATCATGATATCTATTGGTTGGCTTGTTCCGGTTTTGCTTTAGTCGCCGTGGGTCATTTCTTGGCCATATATCGAAGGGCAAAGGATGGTTCCAGCATCAGACTGTTATGTTCAGTTTCAGTTTACGTATCCTATTCTTACAATATGCACGTCGGTGATCGCATTTTATATACCAATGACGTTGATGATAGTTTCGCACATATGCATATATCGCATGATTGCAATACACAATAAACACTAAGCTACCCTTCAATATAATTAAAGTCAGTGTAGCAATGAGCGTATTGAAAACAGTGGAAGTATAACGTACCAAAGACAGGCATTAACACGTTCACATATATTTAAAACATGTTTACTTGGGACATGTTCTATGCGATGTGGAGATGTTAATAACGAAATTCCGACTTCTGGAAATACACCAGGGCGCTCCGCAGAAATCGCGACAGTAGATTTATGGCTTAGGTGTATTTATCGGCTTTGGCTAAGACTGAATGTGGACGCCATTTTTTTAGTATAAGCCGCGCGATCCGATTCTTTCAGATACATGTACGTAAATAATATTATGTGAGTTTTGGATAAAGATCAAGTTTATCATGCGAGACTTGGAACAATGGTAGCGCGAGGCTTGCGGAGTATATATTGTTATTATAACATAGTAGTCTATTTATCCTATTATTTCCTCCTTTTTTCCATTAATTATTATCAAATATCGCATTTGTTGACGATTTTGGTTCTTCCATAGTTGACAAAAACGGATTCTCCAATTTTTGGAAAATCCCGAGTGTGTCATTCCGCGTAATTGTATAACAAAGTAGTCCATGAGATAATACACTTTTTTATTGAACAAACAACCTTTGTAACATAGGTCACTTATGCCATTGTGTTTGAAACGAGACAATTGAAAAATTGTTAAAAGATGCAAAAATATGCAAAAACAAAACAAAAACTCAATTGTAATACCTCAAAGACAGCTTTTTTAATCCAACGCTTAGTACAATAAAGTTTCAACGATATGCACTTCCATTTTGGGTCTTTCCATCCGTTTATCGAAATGTGTTTTAAACCACACTATTTTTTCATAGCGTTTGTATCGAATGCTAACCATTATGACCCAAAACAAGATTACAAAATCCTAATCCTGTCGGAGCGAGTTATTTTATTCCTTTCGAAATTAACATTTATGCATGACAAACACACAATCCGAAATACGTTTTTTATTCGTTCAATGCTTTAAAAATATTAGATATTTTACGTCTAAAATCCTGAGAATCATGCTTAATCAAGAATTTTCGTCAGGAAATCACGTCACATGAGAAACGTCATAAATTGAATAATCAAGTGAATGAAAATAAATATACTGAAAGCTGTTTCTGTAAAACATTTAAAGAAGTAACAATTTTTTATTTTTTTTTAATATATAGAGAATTGATAATAATTATAAATTCATTTGTTTTTATGTCTATGTTCACAATATTAGTTTATCATGACCTTTAATAATGAGGTCAAAAACGTAGTTCCGACTATAAATAGCAATCGGAAAATACCCTGATCTAAAATACCGATAGTAAAGAATTCAAGTGTTTTCGATCGTTGTTATACTATCGATTTTCAGCTGGTAATAGGATACAAAAATCGGCCCGGCTAAGCGGGCCAATATAATTTATAATGGCCCGCCAGACACGAATAACGGCCCGCTCGCGAAGTCATTTTGTTACCATTTATAGTAACGATATATAATATGATACAATAATTCACTTCGCATTCAGTGAAAACGTCTTCCGAATTAGTATTGAGTGCATTGTTTAAAGGTTTAATTCAGTTTTTTTAATCTCGGAGAGTTAATGCATACGCTATGAGTCTTAATTGTATGTATCAATTGAACTAAAGTTTTATCAATGTCTATCGTCATGGAATGTATTATAACCATGCTATATTTTTAAGATCAGACATTGACATATACAGCATATGTTTAAAGATTTAATCTATGCATCTTGATTATGTTTGTCTTCTTTTCAGCCTTATGCTTATGCTACCTGAACTCCGCCATTAATCCGTTCCAGTACGCGCTCTGCAACGTCAACTTCCGGCGGACATACCTCAATATTCTTTCCTGTCGTGGTCGAAAACCACTGAAATAAACGATCAATAAACCATTGTTAAAGTGTATCATACATTTATACACACAGACCAACTTTTTTTTTTCGTGTGTATAATTTTATTTTATCCGTAAGATATAACAGACATACATACAAGCATAATATATACATAGTATTTTAAAGACAGGTATTTGATGGGTACATTAACTTAGCTATTCCGTAATATATTACATACATACATGCATTTTATACATACAGGGTACATGTATTTGAGTACAACATAAATAAGGTTATAAACGTTAATTCATATACATTTTAAAGTGTTTAATATTTCAAAAATTATAACAACAAAACCTTGTTTGCACATTCATATTATTAGTTAAATTTCAAGTTTCAAGTTTGTTTATTTGTGATATAGGCCTCCGGCCCCTGACACATATATATTACAATCCAAGCAAAACATTGGTGTGTGCACAATTGGTTGGCATAACATGTAAGCATATAATCGAGTGGTAAACGATGCTTAACAATAGCATGCTAAAATAGTGTACAACATTTGCATGTAGTAGAGCGAAGATTTATATTATATATAAATACATATACATACACCAACATATACATTATACATACACACACACACACATATATATATATATATATACATTTTTGCAAGATAACCATAGTGTGAACGTAAGTACAAATTGTACCAATGTAGCAAACAACAAGATGCATATTAATTGCTTGTTCTAGGTGGTTTAAAACATATATAAATCAGGGTGAGTTGTATATAGTAAAAACACTACATGAGTAAATATTGTGCTTGAACTGTATTTGTTTAGTCATACTTTCTTTAAAATAAAGCGTTCTTAATATTAATTATGCCTAATGTGACACAGTAGCTTTTATATAATCACACTTCGTTCAGCGAAATACTGTGGTCAGTGAAGCGTTAATCTCTATCGTGACACAGTAGATTTTATATAATCACACTTTGTTCAGCGAATCACTGTGGTCAGTGAAGCGTTAATCTATATCGAACATAACATAACATACATGTTGTCTTTCTTTGTTTACGAGAATATTGTGTTGTTTGTACTACGTCATCAATATATGCGTACTCTACGAAAGAAGCCGAGGAACATCGGAGATAGCGAAAATGTACGGAAATTGCAAAATGTAAACATTTCTTCAAATTATGAAACGGGCATATCTTCCATAATTCTTGACAACGTTGCACCTAAGCTGTGTTTTTATCATTTNTTTTAACCACAGGGAAAAGTTCCGATTTTTTTTTAATATACTATATATACTAACAAGGGATACAACTAGCCATAAATTCAGTCGACACGGGTTTGCAACAATTATTTTTCTGAATTTCACCCGTGAAAAAGCATAAAGACATAAGATTGCGTGCGATTTCCGATGGTATTTGAAAAAACATTTAAATATTTCGCAGGCGTATTACTTTATCTTACGATTAACAATGATTTCGTCTGGTTTTAGAACATATTGTTTTCTCGTTTATTTTGCACAGCTACAATCGCCATTGTTGTAAAAAACGCCACCGAATGATATTGCTTCCCGGTTTTACGTTTGAAAACTACGTACAAGCCGGGTATAGGAGATCATTGTAAACAACCACAACAACTATGGCCGACTTTTGAAAAGTTTACTGAAGTTGATGGTAAATTATTAAAAATATGTAGTTTAAATCAATAAGTCATGAATAACACGCGAACGATAGTTCACAAGGTTGCTACTTTGTAAGTGCATATGGTACAAATGATACAAAATAGCCGCCTATCGATGTTTTACAGGGGTATAACGTGTTTACCTTTTGTTGCAAACCCGTGTCGACTTTTATAGCTTTTGCCTTTTTCGCAAAATTTTAGTCTTTTTATGAAAAAACATCAAATATTACGTTACAGTCTGTATTTTTTCGGTGATTGAGCTAACATTAACAAAGAAAATGAATAGTTTTTGTTATTTAAATTGCTTTTATTGGAAAGTTGAAAAAACTAGTTGTATCCCTTGTTAGTATATATAGTATATAGAAAAAAAAATCGAAACTTTTCCCTGTGTTTTAAGCTTATTCTTCAAAAGTAATCTTCAAGAAGTAGACAGTAAATATACAACTACACGTCCATCAAGTTAAGTGTAATACTTGCTTTTATTTCAATAGTCTTCTGTTTCCTGCAATACACATCTTTAATACACAAATGTTATAAATATCGCAAATCTAGAGTTCATGAGGTTATATATATATATGCTTATTAACTTATTTTAACCGCTTAATTGAAACAATTGTGTAAATTTAACTCGTTAGATAATATGCACCAGTTACTAGTTTATGTTAGACATTACAATATATAACTTGTTTGCATGTCTTTAATTTGGAACATTCGCACAATTCGATTTGCGTTATATGTTGCCGCGTCATAAATTTATCAAAGAAATATTAATCGAAAATGAGCTTAACCAGATATGTTGAATGTTAGCCTTTTGGTTTCTTAATGCAACATCGACACAATTGTTGAGTATAGGTTACTTACACATTGCAGACATCCGCAAAACACTGAAACGGAGGCCAGGTAACTGGTAAAGCCGATACCACATACAAAACACATATGAATGTTACGATCCCTGATGCACCTGTAATGATAGAAAGTATTTTATATTTAATTGTGTTTTCTTTTTCGAAATGCAATTCCGTTATACTATAAATAACCTTAACGTCAAGGATAATAGAATGAAGACGAGGACCAACGATAATCAGGATACGTGATTCCGCGGACCCCATGATAAACTATATACTGAACGTGTTATTGGTATTGCAAATAATGTTTATACGCTACGCAAATGGACAAAAGTAACATGACTACTATTTCGATTGATTACGAGACTAATTTTGACTTCATATTTGACAAGCACAAAGATGTTTGAAAAAAGTTTTAAAATTAATTAATATCTACTGTTGGGGTTGATAAAATAAACGTGCGCTAATAACTATTTTTTCCATAAAATGCATCATCAATTAAAATATATTTTTACATGCTCATTAATACCAAAGTTTGCGCATGCTTTCTTTATAAATGAATAACGAAATCATTAACGAAGACGAAACTGGGTTCGAATTAACACATTGATACAATACAATAAGATATAAAAGATTTATCACATTTGCTAGAAAAATTATATACTTTAATTAGTGAAATAAATAAGATTTTCAATTTATAGTTTGCTCTTGTAAAACAAGCACAACATAAACGAATCATTACTGCGTGAGCACATTGTGCAAAGCGTGTTATGATCGACTCCCTATGATCGAGCCCCTCTTTCAGAATTGTTAAAGCTATTAGTGCCTCGTACATAGGCCAACTAAACTAGTTATTGTCTTATTTTATGCATGCACATTTAAATCTGATCATCATGTTAAATAAGGAATATTGTCTCCATTTGTTCTATGAAGTTTTATTTGTAACGATCATTTGATTATTTGTATGCCACTAGACTAGTGCAATTTTACATTGAAGACGCTAACCAATATTTGTAAGTACTTTTGGCCGATCACAACAACTATCTCAGCCCACTTGCTGGAACACAGCATCAATGACCTTATTAAGCCCCGCACACAGTTGAGAGTATCATGCTCCACTGCAATGTTCAAAGTTTGTTTTGCCACGCCCGCCTCTTGGAACAATTATTATAGGACTGTTGTTTAAAGAAAAACACAAAATAGATCTGTTTCAGAGGTTTACATAGCGTCAATAAATGAGGCCTGCTTTCGACAGTTTTTTTTTTTCAAGAAAACCATCAAGCTAATAGTACACTAGATAACATTCATGAACAATAATATTAAATTATTATTAAACGCCATTGTTTAAAAATCAAATAAATGTAATTTCGATGATCGCCAAACGCCATCTTTACAATGTACTGCCAGCAATAACATGCATCTTTAAATGACAAAATTTAAAGTCTCAACATCTAATATGGTCACATAGTGATAATTAATGACAATCATTTTGGAGATGGTATTTTCGTTTTTTTTTTACAAAGCAAAACTTCTTATTGTACACCACATCTTATTGTAGAATGTGTGTACGATGTTGCTTTCAGCCATTAGATCTTGCAACTGACGCAAAACGTCTAGGTTTAGCTTGTGAATATGTAATGCAACTTATCAATTTCAACATTGCAACTCATTTAAATTATTTTGTTTCAAATTATAAATATAATAAATTATAGTTTTTCAATTAAAATCCGCGCAAGTGCCTTACAATTCAATGCCAACTCACATCACACCTTAATTTTCTCAACATTAAATGCATCATATGATGATATAAATTAAGCAAATTAAGACTCATTTTGTTAAGAATTGCACTTGTTGTGATAATGTGCATTACCTATTTTGAGTTTGTGTTGAGAGTTTACATCTCACGCATTTGAACNTTAAATGCTATCTTTGCATTAGGTGTGCAATGTTCACCGGGCCACAAATCCATCCGGAGATGTTGTTTTTGACGTGGAATGTGTACATCAATCCGTATGATCTTAATTCGTTTACTTAATTGTGTAAAAGTATATGTTCTACATGTGTTCGACGGTACATATCTTATCATTTTAATCACGATTTAAGTGGTCGTTAAATAAGTAAACTATCACGCTTGTATGTTCCCCATACATGTAATCAACAGTTCATATGTTATCATTTTAATCACGGCCTAAGTGTTTGTCTAATGTGTTGACTGTAACGCTTGTATTCTTGTAGGCGTGTTCCAATCGTTCCCAAGGTCACCAGGCATGTGCTGAATGCTGTAGTACGGACCTGTGTAACGCAGCAGGATGGATATGGCTTGACAGGTAGACTATTAAATAAACATACAAATAAAAATATGCCTAAATAGAAGGGGCAATTTCAATCATTTGTAAATGTGTTTACCGTTGATGCTGATTAAATGATACGAATAAGTAAAATTGTCTACCGCCTTTAAACGTGATTATTTGAACGAATGAGACTGAGAAAGATGTTATTGATAGTTATCTGTGTTATGTGTTTCTTTTCCAAAATATTTAAACGCATTATATTATGTTCTTCTAGAGAGTATTTGTGAAATAGTATATTTGATCTTATGACTGGTCAAATGTAAACTCAAAGAGATTCTCTTCTGACAGGATATCCATCCAAACGGGGCCCAGTGTGCTACAACTGCCCTGCACAAATCACTGACGGTACCTGTCACAGAATCGATGTTTGCGGAATTAACGAGGTTAGTTCTTTCAACATTTAAATGTATGTAGTATCAGTGTCTTGCTATAAGTAGTTTTTCTCTAAATGTTCGTAATAAGAAAATCCTTTTTATAAAAGTATATATCGAATGGGTTTCTTATTCATCTATATCATTTAACCATGTTACGGCTCATATAGATGCTTGTTTTATTTAAATATTTTTTTGATAAAAAAATGAAACAAGCAAATTATTTTGACTTTGGATATTATTTGACAACTAACAACTCTCGACATAACACATCATAACCTCTACACTATTTGGGATGAGTTGTTATTATTATTTGGACATTGCCTCGAGCATTTTAACAAAAGTTGTATACAAAAGAACACGCCCCTTTTTAAGTAGTAATTGATTACTTTTATGCAGGCCGATGTGCCTATGCATAATTGTGTTGGAGGCGAAATAATCGCGATTATGATATCAATGATTTTTTTGTAAAGACAAAGAATAAACGTGTCATTATAACGTATAATTAAAATGTTGAAAGGATAAGTTTTATACTAAATTACTCGGGCGTTTTGTTTGTGATTTATAAAAATAAATAAAAAGAAATTATCTTATGTTTGCGAGTATAGATGCAAGGACATTAATTCTTTAAACTACATAATTCTGACACACAAGCTTAAGAGTAGTTAGTGGCAATGCTCGGAACCGTTTATTTCAGGTGTGTATGATCAACGAACAAAGCGAGTTTGGCGATACAGTGTACACACCACAGTGTGTCGGATTAGCGGTATGTCAAATAAGGTTTTGTGCGTTAACAGATTGTTGATATTTTCAAAACAGTCACTAGTTCAGCGTATACAATATATGATTCAATACACGTGTAACTATAAAATATTCTTACAACAAAATTATCAAGATCAATGTGAATATCAAACGCGGGAATAGAGACTCTTTAGTGAGCGAAAATAAGAAAAGCAATTAAGATTACGAACAGTCATCATTCATTATTAATCCCCTGACCGGTTTGGCCGTTGGGTGGAAATGTGGGACGACGATACAGAAATCCTTCTCCAGTCAGGTCTGTTGCGTGCTGCTGACAGTAATTCATCCCCTTTTTTACATTGTTCATCCAGTTTTTTCTCTAACGGCCTCGACGTCTTCCTTCCTCTAGCGTGTCCTGGATAACAGTCTTGCACAGAGAGTCGTGCCTGGTGACGTATCGAAACCAAGCCAGCTTTCGTCGTTTGACGGTCGCCAGTAGGGGCTGTTGTGGGACAACACGTGTTGCAGTTATATTCCGGAAGTACTCGTTTGTCTTGTTCTCCGTGTCGGAGATGCGGAGCAGTTTTCGGAGACATTTATGTTCAAATGCCTGGATCCTTCGCTTTGTGTCCACGTGAAGCGTCCAGGACTCGCAGCCGTAGAGTAGGATAGAGACTTTGAGGGACTTGTAGAACCTATACTTGGTGGGGAAGATGATGGAACTGCTTGTCCACAACACAATCTGCTTAGTCTGGCCATCGCTGCGTTCGCCATTGCAATTCTTATTCGGACCTCAGCGGTACTGGTACCCTTCGTGCACATGGTTTCTCCCAAGTACTTGAAGCTGGTAACTTCTTCTAGCTTCATGGTGATGTCTGCACTGGTGTTGGTCGTGCTGTTCACCATGATCTTGGACGTCTTCGTGGTGACCTCCATCCCGTATGCTCCTGCTCCTTCATAGAGTTTGTTGGTGAGATGTTGAAGTGACTACTGGTGCCACTCATGATGTCAATGTCATCAGCGAATCTCAAGTTAAATATGGGTCTTCCACCGACGGAGATAGAGGTGTGGTGGACATGGAGAGTATCCTGCATTATCTTCTGAAGAAAAATGTTTAACAGGACGGGAGAGAGCAGAAAACCCTGACGGACGCCCACTGATATCCTGAAGAAGTCCCCCTGCTGTCCGTTGAGAAGTACTGCCTTGCTGGCGTTGCCGTAAAGTTCTTGAATGACTTTCATCAGCCCTTCGTCAACGTTGAATCCTCTCATAACATGCCTTAGGTCATCATGCCTCACGCGGTCGAAAGCTTTATTAGAGTCAATGACGTTGTTAAAGAACTCACGTTGGTGTTGCATGTGTTTCTCAATGATGACTTTGCAGTTGAAGATCTGTTCCACTGTGCCTCGCCCAGCTCTGAATCCAGCCTGCGTTTTGGCCAGCAATTACTCAACCTCACTTTACAATCGACTAAGGATGATGTGTAGCATGACTTTGCTGGGATGACTGATGAGGCTAATGGTGCGGTTATTCTCGCACAACTTGAGCTTGCCCTTTTTCGGTATGGGTATGACCAGTAGGTCCACTCCTTGGGTCACTTCTTCTCCTCCCAGATCGTTTAGCATAGTGGCGTCATTGCTGCAGTCGTTGCTTCTCCTCCGTGCTTAATAAGCTCGGAAGGGAAGTTGTCCACTCCCGGAGATTGTTCTACCTTAAGACTACGCACTGCCTCCTCAACCTCTGTCTTAAGGTCTGGGATTGTTCTGAAGGAGACTGGAGTCTGGTTGAAGCTGGTAGTTGCAGATGTCACTGCAGTCTTCAGTGTTTAGGGAGGACTGTGGTACTATTGGTAAGGATATTTCCGTCAGCGTCTGATATAACACTGGCCTTTGGCTGACTGGTTTTCGTGAGGGTCTTGAGGGTGCTGTAGGCCTTTTTACTGCTGCCTGCAGTAATCTCTTTGTCGATTATGGTACATTGTACCTCAATCCGTTTATCATTGTTCTCTTTCATCTTCATCCTTACCTCCCTGTTCGCTTTCTGGCAATTTTCCCTAGAATCCAGGCTGGTGTATTTCTCATGCCTCCGCTCTCTTCTTTTGTCACATAGATCCATGATTTCGATCGTGTACTAAGAACAGTGGTAATGAATAAACTATGCATTTTGATATGATGATAATAACGCACATTTTAGCACTGTGAACGCCATACCATGGACATTTCACAAATACTTGGAAGATCGATTTCGGATGAAACAAGATCGTTGGCTGAAACCGTCTGTCACAAGTCTTGCCATGACGATCTTTGCAACGCAAATAGCGGTATGAAAAATTCAAATAGTTGCTGGTAGTTTCGGTTGTTATACCGTTCAACTGTTTATTATTATTCATGGTATTATTATAATTATTATATATTCATTTTTTATTATTTGTATCATTTATATTATTTTTAGTATTTTTACATTGCAGAACATACCAGAACATGTTATGCATTGATAATATATTTATTTATGTTGTATTTATTTATTGACTGATTGATTGATTGATTGTGTTTAATTTATTATTTTTTATTTCACACTCACTCTCACAGTCTAACACTCACTNACTAACTCACTCACTCACTCACCCACCCACTCATTCACTCACTCACCCACTCACTCACTCACTCACTCACAAACTCACTAACTCACTCACACACTCACACACTCACTCACTCACTCACAAACTCACTCACTCACCTACCAACTCATTCAATCACTCAATCACTCACTTATTCACTAGCTCACTCATTCACTCACTCATTTACTCACTTACCCACCCATCCACAAACTCATTCAATCACTTAATAACTTAATCACTCAATCAATCTCTCGCTCGCACACTTACTAGTTTACTCACTCAATCACTTACTCACTTTCGTACTTACTCTCTCACTCGCTCCTTCTCTCACTCACTTATTCTCTCATTCGCTCTTTCTTTCACTTACTGGCTCACTCAATCCTCCCTCCTTCACTCTTTCACTCACTCATTATCTCTCTCACTCGCTCACTCACTCTCTCACTCACTCACACATTCACTCAACCAAATCCGACACCCGACAACCTACCAACGAACTCACTCAATCATTCAACCATTCATTCACTCACTCAACCTCTGAACCACTCACCAACTCACAAATTCACCAAGTCAACAACCCACCACTCACTCACTCACTCACTCACTCAATTACTTACGAACTCAATATCTCAATCACTCTTTATCTCATCCACTGCATTGCACGCTCGCTCACTAACTCACTCACTCAATTATCACTTACTCATTCATTTATTTATTTCTACTTATAAAAACCCATTACACTATTTAAAAATTGGAATAAGAAGGAAATTAATATTGCATTGTTTAACAAAATATTTGAAGTTATTGTCTTACTTTTATATTACTCAGGTAGCAAACATCCTGACTTGTGCGCGTCGAATCCCTGCGTGTTTGGGACATGCGTAAACAACAGTACCGAGTACGCATGTGTGTGTGAGCCATCGTACACTGGACCCAAGTGCTCCGGTAACTCGTTGTTAAAAACAACATCGTGTTTTTCTCTTTGCGCATGATAATTTCAAGTCACTGTCTATTTTATTTCGCCCAATGTCCGGTTGTGGCGGTCCGCCAACATTGTTATGCAATATGTAAGACATTCTTAACCAGATAACAAAGTAGTTTTACACAAAGATACACGAAAGTCATACAGGAACTATATTCGCGATAACTATCATTTCATGACGTCAACATGATGATGCATATTCACAATAAACAAATGACAATGATCATTGTAAGCTGTCATTGTTCATTTTTTTTTAAATATGAATAACCTGTTTCAAATCATTGATATTTGTCTATAAACCAAAGGAAAGAAAATACAACAAAAATAAAATTGTAGCTCGCGCATGCAAGCAGTCAATGTAAAAGATGATACATGCTTGTTTTAGCTCGTTAAATATGCGCTTAATTATTTAATATTTCTGAGTATTTCTTCAACCTATTAGTTACTTTTCTTATTTGCCTTCCCCCAATATTCTATTCAGCATTTAATGCTTATTTCGCCAAGTACATATCTTTTAAAGCGTAGTTCTGCAACAAAGTAAAATTTATAATAACACTCGAAATATTAATACATATTTGCAAAGCGAGTTCGTTATAAGATGTTTACATATTAAATTGTATCTGTACAAGCATTGCTAAAATACTGCGTCAGAGTTTTGATTTACCAAACACTGCTGGTCATGTACTCTTGCAATATAATTAATTAGACAAATTGATCAAAAAGTCGTATTAAAAAAACATTTAACTTCGTAGTTGCTGATGTCTTATAAGCAGACCTGGCGTCTTTTATTGCTTTTTAACCGCAATACACATATTTCCATGTGCTGCATGCCAACAGATACAACGTCTAACATAATATCAAAACAGTCATGGTAATCAGTATCAGTATTAAAAATTAGGTCGACATTTGAACATTGTCAGGACGGATACTGAATTTAGGAAAAACAATTTGATATAAATTTAATGGCACCATTTATATGCATTTTCCATTGTGTGATTCTTGTATATATGTATCATGAATATTGCTTGGCCAAGTGTGAGGTTAAGTGCTCTATAACCGGTTTAAACCCCAGTGCTTAGCATTGACCGTTCCAAGGCGGTGACCCCAGCTTTATTCTACTATGTGTATATGTTGTTCCGTTTTGTGCCGTACTGTACCGTTTTGGCAATTGGTTCCTTGCCATAAATAAAGGACCACGAAGGTGCGTATGATAGAAATGCAATACTGCTGCAGCTTCTGGAGTTTCACTTCTTTATATTGAATATTAACAGAGGTTAATTATTGCGCCCCAAACCCCTGTGATCTGCGGACATGTGTCAATGGCAGAACGAATTATACGTGTGTGTGTGACCCGTCTCACAGTGGA
The DNA here is from genome assembly GCA_007657795.1 of Dreissena rostriformis. NCBI lineage: Eukaryota > Metazoa > Mollusca > Bivalvia > Myida > Dreissenidae > Dreissena > Dreissena rostriformis. The sequence goes on along the minus strand of VMBQ01000699.1, from coordinate 15,556 downwards.
CGGAATTGTAATGGTAAATCCTAAACTATTTTAGCGATTTTATCTCTATACAGCAAGTTCCTGTATGTGATATTGAGGTCGAAAACGCTGTTAAGTAATATTTACAATATGGGTCAAAGTCCAAATAACACATGAGCGTGTTTTGTGATTTATGATTGGTTTATTAATCTAACATGATTTGAAAAGAAGTAATGATTATCAGAATCTGTATTTACAATAAGGTCGACAATTGAATCTTGTCATCACGGATACTGAATTCAGAAATATGATTTTGATGTGGTTTCAATTGTACCATATATATTCATTTTTCTGTTTGTAATTCTTATATGTGCAGAGAAAGAAATTATTGCACCCCAAACCCCTGGGATCATGGAACATGTGTCAATGACGTGACGAATTAAACGTATGTCAGTGACCGGTCTTAATTAGTTGAATCATCATCTCTTAACAACACAATCGTTATTATTGTGGTCGATACGCTGTAAAGTTATCTATTCACTATGGATCACAGAAAAAATAACACACGAGCATATTTAGTGATTTCTGATTGGTTAATTAATCTAACATGATTTTAAAATAAGTTGTGGTAATCAGAAGCTGTAAATATTGTCGACAATTGAACGGATACAGAAATCAGGAATAAGATTTTGATGTGTATTCAATGGTACCACTTATATGCATTTTTGCAGTGTGTGATTCTTAAATGTTTACAGAGGTAAATTATTGCGTCCCAAACTCCTGTGACCATGGGACCTGTGTCAATGGCAGGACGAATTATACGTGTATGTGTGACCCGTCTCTCACTGGGCGCAATTGCTCTGGTAAATCCTAAACTATTTGAGCTACCATCTCCAGGCAACAAAATCGCTCTTTTTTAGGTCGATACGCTGTAAAGTCATATATTAAATATGAGTCAATGTCAAAATAACACATGAGCGTATTTTGTGTTAAATAATTGGTTAATTATTCAAACATGATTTGAAAAGAAGTCATTATAATCGGAAGCTGTATTAAAAATAGGGTCGACAATTGAACCTTGTCAGCAAGGATACGAAATTCAGGAATGCGATTTTAATGTGATTTTTTTTATATTTAACCATTTTCATAAATTGTCTGTTTTTGATTCTGAAATATTTACTGAAATTAATTATTGAGTCCCAAACCCCTGTGATCATAGGACATGTGTCAATTGCATGACGAATAAAACGTGTGTGTGTGATACTGGACGATATTGCAATGGCAAATTTTCAACTATATACAATGGTATATTATGATAGGTGTTATTGAGGTCAATACGATATTGAGTAATGAAAAACAAACATGGACCAAAGTCCAATTAACACACGAGCGTATTTTGTGATTACAGATGGGTTAATCATGCTTACCTTATTAGAAAATAAATCATGGTATCCAGAAGCTGTATTCAAAATAATGTCGAAATTTGAATCTGGACGGCACGGATACTGAATTCAGGAATACGGTTTTGATGTTAATGCGATTGTACCATTTATATGCATTTTCTGCTTTTGATTCTTAAATATGTACAGAGGTTGATTATTGCGCCCCAAACCCCTGTGAACATGGGACCTGTGTCAATGGCAGGACGAATTATACGTGTATGTGTGACCCGTCTCACACTGGGCGCAATTGCTCTGGTAAATCATAAACTATTTGAGCCATCATCTCTATACAACCAGATCGGTGTCATTGAGGTCGATATGCTGTAAAGTAATTAACAAGTTATATATGGGTCAAAGTCCAATTAAAACACGAGCATATTTTGTTATCACTGATTGGTTAGTTAATAACATGATTTGAAAATCGTTCATGGTTATGAGCAAATGTATTTAAAATAGGTCGACCTATGTACATTGACAGCAATGGCAGGACGAATTATACGTGTGTGTGTGTGTGTGACTCACACCGGGCGCAATTGCAATGGTAAATCCTAAACCTTTTCAGTATTGTATATCTATACAACAAGATCTGTGTTATTAAGGTCGATACTGTATAATCCGCCACCACTGCCATCACCACCACCACTACCACTACCACCACCACAACCATCACCACCACCAACAACACCACCACCACCACCAACAACAACAACACCGCCACCACCAACACCACCACCACCACCTCTACCACCACCACCACTACCGCCGCCGCCGCCTCCGCCGCCGCAACCACCTCCACCCACAC